>JABCKI010000180.1:0-28287 GCA_018282025.1 Sphagnurus paluster | reverse complement strand
TTTTTTAGTACCAGCTACACGGATTATTTGAGCCCGTTACTGCCTGGGGGAAAAAACCTGTTATGGGTCCCACAGTGCAGGTTCTAATCCAGGTTGGCTGTTCCTTAAAAGCGGAGGTAATAGCAGCATGGCGCAGTTGGAAGCGCGCGGGGCCCATAATTTGTAACCCCGAGGTCACTTGATCGAAACAAGTTGCTGCTATGCACTTTTTGTTGCGCCACTGCGGGCAAACCCAAGTTGAGTCTCTAGGTATGTTTACTAACTGGAGGAGGAGGAGTGTAATATAATGGCGCGGTCCGGTTGACAGAATCAGACTCAGAGTACTCAGGCCTTAGGGTTAAAGAAATCCAGTACATCTCACAAAGGGTTAACCATGCATGGGACAACGCCCGATAACCCCAGTACATCCAAACGCTGTTGCAACCTTACCTGGTATACATAGTGGACAATTACTTGAAGGCTCAGTTGATTAATTCAATCCCGGCGTCAATATCGTTATTCCGAGTCTTCGATCAAATTCGAGCTACAGTATAGTATGTGAACTTTTCTGGCCGTGTATTATATGCTGCTCTGGATATATCCTAAACGGAAGTCTGCAGCCAGCATGCCACATGCGGTGATAGCGCATATTTTATTATATACTCAACATAGGTACCATGTCAGTCGCCGTCCATTTACCGCGTTACCACTTGCGTGTCCAATCGTACACAACAGAGACCATGGTTTTCGGAAAGGTAGGCTCCCACTGAACCTTTATCAAAATATGGATGGGCAATTGAACAATATCATCAGTGGACTTGAAGAATATTCGCGCACGCGATTCACATGAGACAAAAACCTCAACTTCTTGTAGGTCATGTCTGTGTGATAGCAGAGTCAAAGATTTCCTACACAGGCATCTGCAAAATTTAACTCATCGAAATTGTTAAAGGATAGGAAGAAATCATTGATCAACTTATAGGATGAGTACACTTACGTGCCCAGGATATTAGATATTCCCATGGAATCAGAGGAAGACGTTGCATTCCACACTTCATAGATTGAGGCAAAATCCCTTCAACGACCCAAAGAGCTATATCTGGCGAAAAAAAACACTCAGGTTACATATCATGCTTGCTATCAATCAACTTCACGCTGCCGACCTCCAGTGGGTTAGAAAAAGATATAAGACATTTGGGCAACGGAATTTAGTTGATGAGCAATAGCCTGGCTGAATCGCGGCCAGTGAACTATCTTTCATTTTCTATTGCTATATGCAAGCTATATGAACATCGTGTTGTTCAAACAGGATCCTGAGGCACGGAGAGATATTTCTAAGGCTGATACACAGTAAGTATGTCGAGGGCTTGTTGATCATCATAACAGGCCTCACATACATGTCACAGATCTGGACGCTGGGTCATAAGGATAACTCGTAAAATGTTGTCTTGCATTTCCAAATTAACCATCCACCCACACAAAGTCCAGAGGTTTGAATGAGGTCGATTCATCAGCGGCGAAAATCATATCTCTCAAGAGCAGAGCTAAGGAGACAGATGGTTAGCAGCGCCGAGCTCATCAGAATCGGCGAGGACCTCACAGACGGCGCCGCTTCAAACGCTGTACAACCTCTGGGGTTTGTATAAAGCAGACTGGGGATAAACAATCACCCCTAGCGGAATGATGAGGCCAGTGGGCCAACAGCAAAGAGAGATAAAGCCCTTGATACACGGCCAAGATATTCGCACTCAAAAAACTATGACCGATTGGTGACCCAGGCTAACCAGATTGTGTTTGGCCTAGTCGTTCCTGGACGAAATAGATTTCGCCGTCGGCCCCTTGATTATGCGAACAAAGCCATGGACATCATGGAGACCTTAAACGTGGAATCGCAAATCTCCAATGGAACAAAGTTACTTTCGCAGAGGGCACATGTGGATCTACTTAATCCTCTTCTATAGACTCTGTGCGCGCCTGAGAATATATTGCGTTTTGAGTGATGTATTGTGCTTAGTACATGAAGCACACACCTTGTTCTCTTCCAAACCTCCGAGTTCTGTGACAAGCCCGGAGAATGGATATTCACGCCGAATAGCAGGTGCATCTTGTTGCAGAACGTTTTTCGCTAGGAATCCGAATCCAACAAATAGAGATGCTGCGATAGCGAAGTGGAGGGTAGCGGTCGAAGGTGGTACGGGTGGGACGTCCGGGCCCCACATGGACAGAACCTCGTCCTCTTCATGTAACTGGCAGATCAAGACAGTTAGAATGGAAAAGTACAAGAAGAACGAAATGAAACAGACTGTATCCCCGAAATTACGCCTCAACAAGGGATCCTGCCAGCCAAGAGCTGGGAGATTCTGTCTCGAGGTGAAGGGAAGTTGGGGGTAGCCGTCGAGCTGGGGGTCGACCTCCTCCTTCGCACTCATGTTAATGGTACGGACATGCTTGGGGGCCGAACGGCGAGTCAGTGGTGCCGACGCCGCGGCTAGACGACGGAGAGCAAGGGTGGTAGTCATGAAAAGCGGTGAGCTCGGTATTGAAGTTAACGGTCGGATGGTCGCGGTGAGGAAATACCCGCACGTGTTGGAATGAAATTCGCACGGGGCCCTGTTCCTTGCCAAACCTCTCGGCCATCATGCGTCAAAAAATACGGATTCATGGCCATATATCCTCGGCGGCGCTACCGGTATTCTTCCAGTGGCCCTCGTCCTGCTTTCCTTTCAGCCCACAGGTCTCTTCGCAGACGCGCAATGGTTAACGGTGGACCCGTTCAGAAGAACGTCGAGGCCGCCCTTCTAGGCACCAAAGTCATCCGACGCATGCGTGGGGATGTGCCATATCCAGTTGAAGACACCGGGGCCTCTTCTTCCGCACAGTAAGTCGCGTCATAAGTCGCGCTTAATATCCTCAATCAAAATATTTCGCCTCGCTCGCCAGTGACATTTGGGATACCATGTTCTTCAGATCGGTTTGCCAGAGCCTCACGATGCACCAATTCAGCAAGCCTCCGGCAGTTGTCCTTGACTTGGGATGTGGGAGTGGCTACTGGGCAATCGAAGCGGCAAAGGAATGGCCTGTAAGTCATGTATCTTGGTGTATTTCTGCAGTGATTCATCGGTCGATGCAGAACACTACTATCGTGGGCTTTGACATCAGGAACGTTCAGCCACGTCTATTCGCTCTGAGAGCTTACGAGGACATCGCACACCGTGTCAAATGGGTGCATGGCAACCTGTATGGTGTTATCATCTCTTCCTATTACATGGAGTGACGCGCTTTCACTAGATTGGATGGCCTACCATTCTCAGCAGAGCACTTTGACTTCGTGCGAATAGTCAACATCGGTCTCGGTGTACCGGAAGATGAGGTACTCGTACTCCCTACTACTAATATGCAATGACTCACCAACAGCCATCCAGTGGCAGTTTGTGCTCGAGGTGTGTCTAGTGGACTAATGTACATGTTGTGGATCTCAAATTAGCCTGCCAGGAGGTCTCCAGAGTGATGAAACCTGGGGCTGCGCTCGAGGTACCTTTTGCTTTTCGCAACCCGTAATCCACCAATAACACGATCCCCAGGTGATTGAAGAGGATCAAATTTTCCCATGTGCCCAGGTTCCCCGACCATGGACCCGACCACGGCCATCAACAATCTCAGCAGACTTTCTCCCGTCCAACTCGAGTCTTTCAACCCTTTCAAGCACGCTCTCGGGAAAGAGTTCCACTACTTTAACATCCGATTCATGGAGCGCCACACTAGACGAAAAGTTTGACCTCCATTCACCTACGTCTACTTTGACCTTCGATTCCATCTCCCCGGCCTCTACAGGACGACCAACCAATCCGCAATTAATGAATAATGACACTAATCCATATTATACACCCCCCCGAGAGTCCATGTCGGACCCTAGCCATACTCCGGACCTCCGCGACCATTCAAAACTCAAAGCTGCGTGGGACGCAATGCTTTCTTCGCGGTTCATCGCCTCAAACGCCCTCTCCGTGCTTCCCTTTTACCTCTCGACTTACTTTGATGAAATTCAATCACACCCACCACTGAAAGTTATCCTTCCGTCTAACTCTGGCGTCGATATAACTTCTCGATCTTCTTTAGATTCGTTCTTCGGCACTTCTACTATTGGAGAATCTGTCTCTTCTACCCCTCTGCGCCCTAGCTTGTCCAGAAGAACTTCTCGATCAGATACTGCTCGACCTGTTGTTAAAGCCGAGTGTCCATATCGCACGCTCTGGGCAAACATGCATCTGGCTAGCACAGTCCACAAGGTGACCAGCTGCAAGGAGGCAATATGGCGAGAGTACGAAAAGCTCTACGATTCTGAAGAGCCTCCGGTGGTACGCACCTCGCGTCCCAACAACATGCACGTTACGATAACGAAATCCTCAATACGTGAATCCTTTGACAACGAATGGGCGTCATGGCAGAAGTAAGTCCCCTTCTCTCGTGGCCCTTCCTTTCTACAGCATATTTACTTACTTGCGAAAAGTGATATGGCCGACCGCATTGGGATGCGTAGTGAGTTGACGTCTCAGCTTGGCTGGGCCGAAAAGCCAGGAGACCGCCCTGACTGGCGCGTGTGGCGGTCCAAAGTCCAATTCCACACTAATGCCAGCCGCTCCTTCGATTCGGTGCTCACATCGACGTCGGCGACCGAACGACGTGATATCTGCCGCTCACTCTGTGGCTGGGTAGGCTGGAAGCCATAGCAATCCCAGCATGATATTAGATCTTATCTCATGGGACTCTTTACACGTCTCTCCTGGGAGCATGATTATCTGTTTGCTATAGTTGTATCTGCATTATTTAATCTATTGGTACGAACGCTGTCGCTTGTTTTACTTAAACTCATTTTCGACGCTATTTTGCAAGTCCTTTGCCTCAACGGTGAAGAACAAGTTCTCAGTACCCCAAAGAGCTAGTCATAAATTCATATGTTCGCATTGAAAGGTTAATACATGTAGAATGTAGAACAAAGCAACAAACGTCAAAATAGTTCAAAGTTATGCAGATGATTGGCTTGCGAGCTCAATACTTTCCACAGCAGTTCGCCCTTTATTTCGCCTCCAATTCCACCAGCTGGTTCGCGAAGTGTTCCCGTCAATCTGGTTCCGTGATAGGGGCTCGCTATACGGAGAGCCGTCGATACTCCGCGCGTTACGGACGAGGGATGCCGAATCATGCTCCTCCAGCGTCGAGACAGAGCACCAATCTATACTCGATGGCGCTGGCGCATATGGTACGCCGGGAACCTGCGCGACAGCAGCAGGTGGGGGGCGCGCCACAGGACCTGTCACAATCTCTTTGTCTGTGCCCAGCGCGTGTGCGGAGCAGACAGGCAACGTGCGTGTGATACGTTTCTGCCTCCAGCGGTCAAGTATGAGGCAATTGAGGTACGCAAGGATTGCTATAGTGGCCAATGACGCGCTAATGATGACTACAACAGCGTTACCAGAAAGCGGATTGCTAGGGTCGATGAGAAGAACGGTACTACCGATGGTGGTATTGAGACAGTTGAGGAGGTTTGCGTCTATGCCACCGGGGAGAAAAGTGTTTGATGTAGCTCCGGCAGGGAGCATAGCCGCCGTATTATTGTAGCCGTCGAGGGTCAGCACGACACTCGAGGCACGATAATACTGTAAGGCTTGCACGGGGAGTGGCGTTCCTGGAGAGTTTCCAGGGTAGAGGCTGGGGGTGTCGGATGAGACGTTCACATAAGAATTACATGCAACCAGAGACGTGGTGAGATAGCTCGCAGTGGTTTGGTCTGTGAGTATGCGGAACGTGGAGGCGGAGAGAGTGTTAGAAACGTATGTAATAGTAGATAATGGTCCCCCTGGGCGGCTCGTATTGTCCGGGAGACCATACTGCCTCAACGAAGTGAGTAGATGCTTGTTCACGAAAGTCCTCATATTTACCTGAGTCGAATAGAGATATAAGGTACTTGGATTAGAGGTATATCCCAGCCAAATGATAGGCCAAAAGTAGAAAGGGAACCAGCGCCCATTTACGCCTCTTCCTACACCTTCAGGATAGCCACTCCCGTAGTCCCTGATAAAATTCAGACCTATTCGCTGATATTAATAGAAAGGAAGGCATACCGTGTCCCATAAATCTGGCCCCGAGTCGCTCCTCCTGCGAGACGGCCAGAAAATGGCTGTCCGCTCTTTATCGGACCACGTTTTCCGCCGCCATTAGTGGTAGGATTCGCGGACAAGGTCTTTCCGGCTGCAACAATAGTAACAGGGCCGAAACCCCAGTCCCGACGAGAGACGTATGGTATGAACATTTCTAAGAGGCTGGTCAGGAGGAAAAGATGCCTGAGAGGTGCAGGAGTTCAAGTGGTGCACTAGGACAGTCTCACAGGAAAGATGAATCTGTGCGACAGTCTACGACATTACATTTAGCCACATGAGACTTGATAAAAACTTTTTTTAGCCTCAGGGTGGTGGAGAAATAAAACAAGTCGAACATCCCAGAGTAGCAAGAATAGATGGGCAAGAAGATAGAGTCAGCAGAGTGTTCCATCGAGGTTTCAGACAGTCCGACGTGGCGAAGACGACGAGTATGGCCACTTCGCTATAAGATGAAAAAAAAAATTATCTTCTATCTTTTTAAAAACGCTTCACAGCACATTAGCGTGATCATAGAATCTAGATGGCAATCCAAAGCAGAAGAGTGGGTGGCGTCCGACGACACATGCGATGAGATATGATTAGATAAGACACCCGAAAAGGGCAACTGGCGTGATTCAACGATTGCGTTTACGACGATTCCTCTTCACGCTTGAGATACACGGCCATGTCTGACTCTGAGAAAGCACCCGCACCAGCAGTAGCACCAGCAGCAGTTGAAGAGAAAAAGCCTGCCTCCTCTGCAGAGGCTGATCTCACAAAGTACAAGGTAGATCGCCAACAAACTCCACACAAAAAACACTAAGCTCTATCTGTGACCTTCAGACTGCAGCAGACATCGTCCACCAGGTCACCAAAAAGATTGTAGAACTTTCTGTAGCTGGTGCCAAAGTTATCGACCTTTGCGTCGAGGGAGACAAGCTCATCGAGCAGGGCACTGGCGCAGTCTACAACAAGGCCGTCAAGGGTGTCAAGGTTTCCAAAGGTGCGTCGCCTTCCTTAGAACTAAAAATCCTACTCGCCCTGCGCGTCACTGAAAAAAACATCGCAGGCGTCGCGTTCCCTACCAGCATCTCTGTGAATAACACCGTCGCGCACTTCTCCCCTCTTGCGTACGATATCCCCACCATCTTCTCCAATCGCCCACACATCTGAAACCAGAATTTCTTCACAGATCCGATCCACAGTCAGAGCAGGTTTTGTCCAAGGACGACGTTGTCAAGATCCAGCTCGGTGCCCACATCGACGGCTTTGCTGCCATCAGCGCGGAGACCATCGTCGTCGGCGCCACCACTGAGAACCCCGCCACTGGACGTCGAGCTGATGTCGTAAAGGCTGCATGGCACGCTGCCGAGCTTGCAATGCGCACCATCAAGGTCGGGAACAAGAACTGGAACGTCACAGAAGCTGTGAGCAAGATCTCTGCAACCTGGGACTGCAAGCCCGTTGAGGGTGTGTATTCTTTACCTCTTCGCGTTTTTGCAATCGCTGATCGTGTTTTAAAGGCATGTTGTCGTGCCAGCAGACTCAAAATGTCATTGATGGCAAGAAGCGTATCATCCTCAACCCCAGCGAGGGTCAGAAACGCGACTTTGAGACCGCGACATTCGCCGAAGGCGAGGTGTACGGCATGGACGTTCTTATCTCCTCAGGTGAAGATGGAAAAGTATATATCCCACCTAAATCCCTTTTTGCGTGACCCTGAGTGGTTTTACTTGTGCTAGGCCCGCTTGGAAGAGTCGAGAACGACAATCTACCAGCGCGACTCGACGATTACCTATCAGCTAAAGATGAAGAACTCGCGCGCGGTATTCTCCGAGGTGCAGAAGAAGGCTGGAGCATTCCCGTTCAATATTCGGTCGCTCGAGGACGAGAAGCGGTCGCGGATGGGCCTGCAAGAGGCTGTCCAGCACAACCTCGTTAAGCCCTATGAGGTGATGTAAGTTCTATGACGTCACTTTGCCGATCGTTATCGATTGAAATGAAAACTTTTTAGATACACCCCCGCCGGCACCTTTGTCGCGGGATTCCACTTCACTATCGCTCTCCTCCCAGGTGGTCCCTCCCTCATCACCCACCCACCAGTGTGGTACAAGCACGAGCTCGTTAAGACCGACAAGGAGCTCGAGGATGAGGAGCTCAAGGGCACTCTGGCGCGGAATCTCCGTGAGAACAAGAAGAGCAAGAAGAAGAAGGCCAAGGCAGAAGGCGGCGACGAGGCCAAGGAAGAGTGATTCTGATACCACTTGCTCCCGTATCTTCATTTGAACCAACGACTGAACACATGAACAACTGTACGCAGATGGACGCCGCTGTCAAATCGATATTCGTATCTACTTTTCTTTATGTTTGTATTTCATACAGAGTAGCCGAAGTTAACAATTATCTTGATATTGTACCTATGAGGGTTTGTGGTCCGCTTCTTCACCAAAGGCCTCGAGGGTGCGTACTACGAGATCAACATTCTCGAGGAAAGCGTTGGTTGTCAGACGCGCGAGCCTGATCGTTAGTGTGCTGAACGTTCTGCCTCGGGATCGACGTTAGTTTTTGCCCCTTCGCATCCTCGGGGTCGAAAAAACGCACGCGATGAGCAGATTATCCTTCACTTCAAGCGTCCGCTTTACAGCTTGCGGCTGGAGCTCTGCATCAACTTCTATCGCCTGCTTTGCGTACGATGCATGCTTGTGCGATGCAAAGGGTATCTCTAGCGTTCTATCCAGTCGTCTTATCAGGATTTGCATACGAGAATCCCAATGCACCTTACATATTATGCCAGTCTGACGGAGCGGCCATGGGCGTCGAGACTGAAAGTCAAACCTTTCGATGTTCAAAATTGATCATTTCACAATCAAATCCGCCAAGTTCCTCAAGTTCTGCGATCTCGATTCTCCAGTACATACGATTCTGCAGTACGAAACAAGACAAACCGGGGGGTATATGAACAATAAGGATAGGTAGAAACACAACAGCGCGTACGTATGTGTATGGGAACATTTGTATCAGGAAAAAAGTCGCTGTAACAGATCGCCCAGCTCGACTCGGTGTTTCTACGTCTAGCATCCACGTCAAATCGAGGAAAACCCATCATCCAGCAGCAACTCAGACACGGCGAACGAACAAGAAAAACCAGCACCGGCTCAACAGGTGGGCGGGGAAGCCGGCGGCTCGCACCACTATGCACAGGGAATTCATCCAGTCACAATAATGCGTGGCGTGGGTATCGTTAGAGGGAGAAGGCAAGGGCGGCGGCGAGCGCGCCGAGGACCATGACAGGGGCACTGGCCTGGCGCACGTTTATCGCGCCGTTCTTGTTGATGCCAAAGGGGTTGGTGCCAGCGTTGCCCGCAGCACCAATCGCAGAAGGGGCGGCGCCGCTAGTGCTTTCAGGAACAACCTCGGTGACAAACGTGGTGGGAATGACGACGATACTGTGGTGCGGTGCCGTTAGATTCTATTGTACTTCTGAAAGAGATATTTTTTGGTGGACTTACGTGGAGCCAGAGGCAGATCCAGATGCCGATCCAGGCGCGGGAGCAGAACTGGGGCTGACAGCAGCACTAGAAGCGGAAGTAGAGGCTGCGCTCGATACGGCTGAGGAAGATTGCGGTGCAAAGCCGGCGGGAGTACCAGCGGAAGGCTTGACGACGTCAGCAGGGAGGCAGGAGGTATCGTCGCTATTCTGAACAGTGATCTACATGAAATAGATGGTTGTCATAAGTTCGAGTGATGGGACCATGTGATGCATAAAGGACTAACGGTTCCACTCCATGCCTCATCACCGTTAGCGTCCTCGACAGAGAGCTGGACCTTGGATCCGGCTAGAAGAGCAGCCTTCCAGGTCGTTGAAGTACTTGTGAAGTCGCCAAGGTCGGCTCTAAAAGGAAATGAAAAAATGAACTTGGTAAGCAAGTGTATGGCTGAAGAAGGGAATGGTGCACGCACAGAGAGTCACCACATGGGTTCTCAGCGGCGACGGCGATGATGTTGTATGGACCCTTGGTGGCCTCCCAGGAGATCTTTGCATCCTTGCACTAAAATAAACGGCGGGATGAGCAAGGTCCCGAAGAGCGCCAATTTTAGACCAACGAACCTGGGTGAGGGCAGGGGTGTTGACAGCGAAGTCGGCAAGGGCAGGGGCAGCAATGAGCGCGATGGTAAAGAGTGTGGAGAACATCTTGAGATGAAGGCGTCGGGAGGAGGGCGTTATAAGGAAAGAACAGGGAGCACGCGGTGGAAACGAGGGATGCGCTCGTCCACGACCACAATCTATTTTGTAAATCCTTATGCAAACATGCCATAATAAATGTTGATCAAACACAATGCCTTGGCGAGATCTTCCATTTTCACAACAAAGCTCATCTGCCATTGTTCTGCTCAATACACCAATATATTAATCCCTATCTATAGTTTCGCAGACACTTTGCCCTTGAATGACGCCAGGTTTGTCCTCTTCGTTATCCTGTGTGCCCAAGTCAGTCATGTGTGTCGTTACGGCCAAGCGTGTCCAACACCGCCAAGCGGCCCGCATATTTTAACACGGAAAACTCACCCCGAATGCAGTACTTTTGACGGTGTAACCTTGGGTCCCACGACCGCTACCCGCTGCTCAACGGGAACATAATCCCGTTTGCCCTCACCTACATAAATCTGAAAAACAGGTTAGCAATAAAGACTCGTGAATCCTTTGACGCCCACCTGTCGAGGCCGCCAGATCTTCACACCACCCTCTTGGAGCATCATCTGTCGCAGAGTTGGAGAATGTGTCAACTTTTTTCGGCAGCAAATTGGCCCTTGACGCAGCCTACCTGCCGCCAGTGCGCGAGCCACCCCACGACACGCGGCACTGCAAACAACACCGGGAAGAAATCCAGTGGGAAACCTGCACCACATGTTAGCTTCCGCTGGAACGTGTCCGGCTCGGACTCACCCATGGCACGGTAAATCAGGCCACTGATCGTGCAAATCGGTATGAGCGAGATCTACATGAGGATGGTAAAAGGATATTTACCTCCTGTAATAAGTGGGCACACGGGGTCAGCATTTATACTTTCATAACTGCAAAGAAGCGTACCAGAAGTCAACGTTAGGGGCAAGCCTGCGCTTGATGAAGTACTCGTCCTTCATCGCAGCTTCATGCAACGCCATGGCTGTCTCCAGCAGTTCATCCTTGCCGGTACTGTTATACACCAAGGCTTAGCATTGGCTGAGAGGCTGCTGTGGCTTAACTCACATTTTGAACACCTCATCAGCTGTCTTGCGGACAATGAATGACCGGGGATCTGACTGTGGTTCATTAAATTCGTGGGCATCCGCGAAGTCACGATGTGCAGCTCACAGTTTTGTAAACACTAACAATGAAAATCAGTAAAAGACCCTTGGAACGAATCGGCTTTCACATACCGATGCCCAAAGCCTGAAAGGACTTTCTCGCGCTTCTTTACGGCATCCAAGAAGGCCGGCACATTTTCTGGCCTGCAAGTCGAGGCACATTAGTAGGTAGATCAGATGTAGATAACCCTTCTTGCACGCACTTTCCAATAGAGATGAGCATGCGGATGACGGCCTCATTGGCACCACCTATCGAGTGCGTGATCAAGTAAGCAGGGATATCCATCTTCTACTGAGAACAACGTTTCATACCATGCAGAGGCCCACTAAATCAAACAGTCTAGTGAGTCATTCAAAAACAGCCTTAAAAATGCGGCAGCTTACTATAATGATGCGCAGCCAGCACTGCAAGTGCCCCCTCATATCAGTACATCCACCCATCGCAGGTTAAAAGTTGGGACGTACGCAATAGCAGAGTACGGATCCACCAGGGAGCTGCCGGTTTGCAGCACAGTCGTCGACGACGCGTTGAGCTCGTGGTCCGCGTGCAAGAGGAACAGAACGTCCAGCGCCTTCTCGAGGACGGGGTTCGGCACGTAGTTCTCCTCGCCGAGGTGATCCATCTGGTACAGGAATCTATAAAGTGCCGATGAGAGTCTAGGCGATAGGAGGGGAGAAAAGAACGCACGAGCCGGTATAGCTGAGATTTGTTGGGGGCGTGACGAATTCACGGCCTTGGCGGACGCGGTAGGCCATGCTGTAGGTAATGAGTATGTTAGATAATCTCCATTAAACATGATAGATAGCACATGCGCGGCTAGTGTGGTGGCCTTTCCTATAAGCCTGTAGATTTGCTTATCCATGAGCTCAAGCGACGCCTTGTCGCCGCGGGTATAAATGTTCTGGCCTATATATCCAATTATCAACAGCTAAAAAGCAGCATGCAAGATAGAGCTCGTACCCTGCAGCGATGGGTTCGCCTCGCTGTAGTAGGAGCCGAGGTATGCGAAAGCGCTCGTGAGGATCGCCATAGGGTGCGCATCATAGCTATCATGGTGTTTAAATAAAATATCTGGGAAGAAGAAACGATAGACGCACCGGAAAGAGCGGCAGAACTGTTCCGCATCGGCGTGCACAGTGCCATGGTGCATGACTTCACTCTGGAACTCAGCCAGCTGGGGTGCGGTTGGGAGGGAGCCGTACATGAGCAAGTATGCTGTAAGTCATTTATGCACAGTCAACTCTCGGGCCAGAGTTTGTAGAGGGCCAGACAAGGCAACGCACCAGTCTCCAAATGCGAAGAGTGCAGCGCGAGCTGCTCTATGGGGTATCCTCTACAACATATGTCGTTAGCCAGTCATTTTAGTGGCAGGGTTAACGCTCTGTGCACCTGTAACGCAAAACTAAATTTCGCACCACTTCAGCATACTGTCGATTATTCGAAAGGAAAAGAACGTACCTCCTGCCTCTCCATCAATATAGGTGATTGTACTGCGCATAACCGCGGTGTTCAAGAATCCCTTGTCGGCGACGCGGAGGCCCTTCTCGGTCTCGTTCTCCTCGCGCTCACCGGGCGCGCGCGGTGCAGACATAGCCTTAAAGGCAGTCGCTGCAATGCTGTTCTCGACAATACTAAAACCGAGTTCAGTGCGTCAGAACCGTTTACTGCAAGGGTACTCCGGACCCAGCGGACCGACTTACGGGACATTGTAGACCTTGCCTGTGCGATTGTCGCGCACGGTCAGAGAGTTGCTGGATTCTGAAGAGTCAATGGAGCGGCCCATGGGTAACAATAGAGAGAGTCTGAGAGTAGGTTTGTGGAAAATTGAAACTGAATGCAAGGCACAGAGGTTCTCACTGCAGTCAGTTATAAGCGGCGCGGGGTAATCCGAGCTGTCGTCAGAGAGAAGAATATCAAATGCCTGTGTCCGCCAACTCCCGAACGAATCAGTCCTCTTTCTTCCTGCTCCCCTGCCGTGCTCGCGAATCGTGCGGCCGTGAGGTTCAGTGTTGACGCGTTCGGCACCGGGTCTCCACAACCCCGGTCCACGATATCAGTCATGAATCTCTAATCTTCAAGTCGAAAATGTTTGTGAAGCTTAAGAGATCGGGCAGACCCCGGTCGATTCTCCTTCAGGTTTCTCCAGCCAAATCGCGTCTGTGCTTAACATCTACTTGAAGCAACCACTGTGAGTACATTTTTGATTTAATCAAGTTGAATATAGCTAAACAACCGCACCACAGGTAACATCCTCACCTTGGTAGCCTCCGTGATGAACTTTAGCTCACGCTCAAGTCCTGCTAATTCTTTTGTTCACAAGCATCCGCTCAAAGCATGTGCGAAGACCCATGTTTTTAGGACACATAAGAAGCTCACGGGTTCAGCCTCGGAAAATAAAACAACAAAATCGCTGCCGCGTAGGCCTTCCATGATAAGGACAAGACCACGATAGAGCCAAGTGGCATAATCCTCAGTTTGGACGATGTGGTCCTGACATCATTTAGTTGCTACTTTGGCACCACTATGGGCGCTGCTCTACAGAAAGAGACACGAGGAAAACCAGCAATATTCAAAGAACATCTTCAACCCACCAGGACTGTCAATTCAACTGTGTAGAAAGACTTCGTGGAAAATCTCGGCTGAAGGTTCCGACCACTTGGATTAACGGTCTCTTTGCGCTGTCCTTGAGCACTAGCACTAATCGCATCGCGGGTCTTCCTAGCGCCCGGGTGCTGAACTCCTGAATTTAGTCGTATATAATTGGACCCTGGGCTACTTCTGATAGCTCAGGACTGGTCACGAACATGACGTTGCTGTCTAGACCCTAGCTGAACTGCATAAAACCTTTCTTCTTGGTCACCTCTGGCGTATTCAACTATTCAACATGGCTGACTCAGTTGACATACCGGGCATTATAGAGTCAGGATGGGTTCGAGACGCTTACAGTAAGCATTTCCACTTGCCTTTATTTTATCACTCAACATTTCCCCTCTACAAAGTTGCATGTGCCGCACTGGCAGTTTATGAACATTGTAAGGGATAAGTTCAGTTTAACAACAATTTCTCTGTTCACCATTTATTCAACAGTCCTTCAATTTGACAACGAGGTCGATGTCACGATTCAATTTATACATACACTAGTTGCTGAATTTTTCATATGTAGGTGGAGCTGTTTTGGGTTCGTCCAAATCTCTGATTCTATTGGCTTTTGAATCGAACGGAGAACTCATTGTGACCTGTATGGTTCACAGAAAAAGCGTTGGACACTAGCAAAATTCCTTTTCTTGTGTGTGAGTTAACTGTCGCCGCACTGTTCTACTCTCTAGAGAAACCTCTCAACTCAATTCTAATAGTCCCGATATTCCTGTATTTTGGTGCAGGTGTCAGTTTCATTCTTCCTCCTTTTCTTGTGACAGGGTTACGCTTAAATCTTGCCAATAGTGGGGAGGCAGCTGGTGTGTAGCTCTTTATTAAATAGATATCATCGTTCAACTAACCATCATACAGTTTTTCTTATTGCACGGCCGTCATACAAGGTTGGATATTTATCACACATACGATGAAATCGCTGAAATTTCTTACATTTTTTCTTGCAGTTGTGCGTTTATTTTGCTTACTGGGTGTTTTATATTCAACGGTTCTTAATGATGTCTATGGAAATAGATGTGAGTCGTTGTGCCCTCATCCCTTTCTTCCAAACTGAGCTACCATCATCTCGTAGGCCACATGCTCTTTTTTATAGAGTACTATGTATGCAGTCTACAGATCTCAGTAGCACACGGTGGGACTTCTCTTCTCCTACTTCATGAAGGATATTCAAAGCTCTCAGTAATTTTGCAGATGCGGGTATATGCGATGTATGGAAGTCAACGCAAAATTCGCAACTTGTTTGTAAGAAACATTCAGAAAATTCCTACGACGGCTCTTTTGATTCCTTACCCAGATTATCATCACGTCATTTGAAGTTATCATTTTTTGCATTATCGGGGTATTCTGCCTGACGGGTGCTTCGGCCATCCGTACGTGCTTCCATAATTCAAGTAGCGGAATACAAGAGGATCCGACCAAAATGTAGATACAAACCATCCCCTCCCAGGCGTCTTTATTTGTGCATACAAAGATGGGACCAAAGGACGCGCTTGGATGGTCTACGACTCTGCGATAGTCATTCTCAATGACGGAATGTTAGTCGTCCTTGCGATACGGAAAGCATGGTCTTATAGAACGTCCGTCCCTAACGTCACACTCATGCAAGAACTTGCTGTGGGTTCCATCAAATACTTTGTTGTGTTAGTTGCCCAACCCACCTTGGTTTTGAGAAGCTGACCGGACTGTTTCTAGTATATTTGTAGCATGTCTAGCTAGCTTGGTCATGTTTATATTCAATCGCGTCAGTATCTCTGTCCTGGTTGATTTGATTTGCTCATTATTGTATCATCTTCTCAGATCACCCTGAATCACCTTGGTATCCCCTTTATCTCGGTTTTCTACCCGGTCTTTGCCAATCGTCTCCTCATTGATGTACGGCTTGCACATTATGGGGACGAGTTTGCGGCTGTTCCTCAATTTTCATTATCGACACTTCAATTCCCCACAACACATGGAGTAGGGTCGAATCGGATACCAGGGCTTTCGACATTTGACGAGCGCATTGGGACTTGAGGTCGCCTTGCACCTCTATTGCGTGTGAACTTCGTCCGCTATTTGCGTTGGTCAACGGCCGTCATTGTTATTCAGTTCCGCTCCCTGTACGGTTCTTCGAAAAGGGTTGCAGTCCTCAGCTGATTCCAAAATTCTATGTACTGGCACAGTGAATTATGAAAGTTCAAGTTCGTGTACCAGGCGAAAAAGGCAGTGATGAACTTGATGAAATTACGACGAGAATTGAGGGTCGTGAAGCTACCGCCTACCTAGATCATGATGAACCTGGATGAGCTCAGGTCGTCGATTTCATCAAACGGTGTTTACAAGGCCATGGCTGATACCACGCGACAAACTATGAGTTGAACACCCCTAGCCCCTAATTGAATGCTTATATATTGAGTATCAGTGACTGTATGAGCTCAGCGCTCAGGCCTCATTCTCAGGGTGGCAGGGTGCCCATGACTACTGGATTGGTTATATACAAGAAGACTGGGAGACACGCTTCGACGGTCCCTTCTGGTGTATTCAACCCAACATGTCCAGCTCAATTGACATAGCAGGTCTTATCCAGTCAGCGTGGGTTCGTAATGCTAATTGTGAGTAATTATACTTCAAAATGAATCATCACTCAACTTTCCCCCTCTTCAAAAGTAACATGTGCAGCACTTGCGGTTTACGAATATTGTAAGTGATCATTTCACTTTAAATAACACCGATTTCTCCGTTCACAAATCAGTCTACAGTCCTTCAGTTTGATAACGAGGTAGATTATATCTTTGAAAATCTATACTACTAGCTGACTCTTATATATCCAGGTGGAACTTTTTTGGGTTTGTGCACATTCCGGAGTCTCCCGGCTTTCAACTGAACCCGAGAGTCGGAACTAATTTATGATCGATTCTTGCGCAGAAAAAGCGTTGGACATTAGCAAAATTCCTTTTCTTGTGCGTGAGTCAACTATTGCTGTTCTACTCTTCCGGCTGTGTAAGACAAAATTCTCAACAATGTTCTAATAGTCCAGATATTTTTGTCTTTTGGTGCAGATGTGGGTTTCATTATTCCGCCTTTTCTCATGCAGGGGTTACAATTAAAGCTCACCGACAGTGGCGATGCCGCTGGTGCGTAGCTCTTTATTGAATGTATATGTCGATTTGAGCATATACTACTAGTTTATCTTATCCCACGGCCGTCATACAAGGTTGGATATTTATCACAGAGATGATGATCTTATTGGCTTTTATCTATTGCAGCTGTGTGTTTATTCTTCGTTTCTGTTGTAAATTTCGCTCCTGAAGACTCTTAACGATGTTGCGTGGAAATAGATGTGATTTTTTTTCTTTTTCTTACTTCCAGATTAAGCTCAGATCATCTCGTAGGCCATCTCTTCTTTTATACCCAATATTTTCTATCCACTCTACAGATCTCAATAGCACACAGTATGTTTTCTCTTCTCACGCCCCATGAAGAATATTAAAGGCTCCTACTAGTACTCTTGCAGCTGCGGTTATATGCGATGTATGAAAGTAAACGCAAAATTCGCAACTTGTTTGTAAGACACCTTTATATTCTTATGACGGCTTTTTTGATTCGCTACACAGATTACGGTTACGTCGTTTGAAGCTATCGTTCTCACCACTATAGGCGTATTTTCCTTGACAGATCCTTTGTCCATTCGTACGTATATCAATAAACCAACCAATGGGTCACAACTGGATCCAAACGTTCAGACACAAACCATCCGCTTCCAGGCGTCAACATCTGTGCATACAAAGATGGAACCAAAGGTCGCGCTTGGCTTGTTTATGGCTTCGGGTTTGTGATACTCAATGACGGGATGATGGTTGTCCTTGCGATACGCAAGGCGTGGGCTTACAGAACGTCCGTCCCTGGTGTCACGCTTATGCAACAGCTTGCGATAGAATCAATCAAATACTTCGTCATGTCAGTCGCCAAACCTACCATTACTATGAAAAACTGACTGTACTACTTCTAGAATATTGGCAGCATGTCTAGCGAACTTGATCATCTTCGCAATCAATCGCGTTAGTATTTCTGTGTTAGTTGATTCAGGTTGCTCATCTCTGTATCATCTGTGTAGATCACCTTGAATCACCTTGGTATCCCTTTTATCTCGGTTTTCTATTCAGTCTTTGCCAATCGTCTCCTCATTGACGTTCGGCTTGCGCATTACGGCGACGAGTTCGCCGCCGTTCCCCGTTTCTCGTTGATATCACTTCAATTTCCCAGTGATGATACAACACACGATGTACAATCAAATAGGATTGGGCTTTCCACATTTAATGAATGTGTTGGGACTTGAGCGTGCCTTGCACCTTCAGTTTCTCTCACGCAGTTTGCCCCATGCAGAAATCGAATGCGGAACCCAGCGGGTACTCTCGCGCCTGCGGTGCAAGGATATCAGCACTCAATTGACTCTCAAGAACCAGTCGCATTTGACGAATTTTTCTGCTATTTGTTTCGCAGGCGCAGATGCGTTGGGCCCGCTGCATTCGAATCCCTTGTCATTTCGCGATATTGCGGCACCAGGTTTGTTTTCTTGTTTTCCCGATAATGATAACAGCGTGTACGTCAAGCTCGCCGTGTCCGCTAGAGCGCTTTGCCCGATACTATGATAGTGTCGGTTGGGCGGGTGTATTTTTCGGGTCCTCCCTAGTGCGAATTTTTGGAAAAGGGCCTGGCTCCTGAAGACTTATGAATAATTTAGTCTATTTGAACCCTGGATTGCTTCCTTGAATTGCTCGGCACTAGTCATATACAAGACGTTGCCGTCCATACTTCAGCTGCAATCACCTTGGAGAAAACCTTTCACTTTGGTCACCTCTGACTGTCGAATATGTCCGACTCGGTCGATATATCGGGTCTCATCCAGTCAGGATGGGTTCGTAATAGTTACAGTGAGCATTTCCACTTCCCCTTATTTTACCACTCAACGTTGCCCCTCTACAAAGTTGCATGTGCAATACTCGCGATTTACGAAGATTGTAAGTGACGAGTTCAATTTGACACCGATTTCTCTATTCACAAATTCGTCTACACTCCTTCAGTTTGACAACGAGGTGGATTATATGCTCCGATTTATACACTACTGGCTGAATTTCTCACATGCAGGTAGAGCTTTTTTGGGTTCGTATACACCTCTGAGTTTCCCAGCTTTTAGCTGAACCAGAGAACTACTAACCAACAATCGGTATGTTGCACAGAAAAAGCGTTGGACACTAGCAAAATTCCTTTTCTTGTGTGTGAGTTGACCGTCACTGATCTACTCTCCAGAGAAACTTATCAACTCAATTCTACTACTGTAGACGAGTGTATGGTGGCGTAACGCGTAACGCTCGACAAAATAGTTGCCTATTTGCCCAAGCGTAACGCATAACGGCGGGCAAGTTGCTAAGCTTTTTCAGGAATTTTTTGCTGTCAAAGAAAAAAATCTATTTTGTGTAAAAATCACATCTAGACCCTGCTGCAACGGCCATAAGCCCAAATACTGATATCTTGACTCATTTTCAGCCGGGTAAAATGGCAGTGAAAAATATACAAATTTCAAAAGCAAGGAAATATGGCTGATAAGTGAAACCAGAGCAGCTGGGACACCAGAAATCTACATGACATCTGGCAAGCTGACGGCCAGTCGGTTGCCTAATTTACCAATTTTCACCATAACGGAGTGTGGGTTGCTACATCAGGACCCAACAGGGTCCATAACGCACCTCCCCCGGTTGCCACCATACACTCGTCTACAGTAGTCCCAATATTTCTGTATTGTGGCACAGGTGTCAGTTCATCATTCTTCCACGTGCAAGGGTTACAATTAAACTTGCCCATAGCGGGGATGGAGCTGGTGCGTAGCTCTCTGATGAATGGATATCATCGTTCAACTAAGCATCATACAGTTTTCCTTATTCCGCGGCCGTCATACAAGGTTGGATATTTATAATAACTACAGATGATGGAGTCGCTGAAATTTCTTACAATTGTGCGTTTATTTTTCATTCATGGATGTTCCATATTTAGCTTGAACGGTTCTGAATGATGTTTCGGGGAAATAGATGTGAGTCTTTCTTTCTTCTTTCCTTACTTCCAAACTAAGTTGTCATTATCTCACAGGCCATACATTCTTTTATGTGGAATATTATCTATGCAGTCTACATATTTCAATAGCACACGGTAGGGCTTCTCTTCTCGGGCCCCATAAAATATTCAAGGCTCTCAGTAATTTTGCAGATGCGGTTATATGCGATGTATGGGAGTAAACGCAAAATTCGCAATTTGTTCGTAAGAAACATTCCAAAAAATTCCAACGACGGCTCTTTTGATTATCTACCCAGGTTACGATCACGTCGTTTGAAGCTATCGTTTTTCTCATTATCGGGGTATTTTGCCTGATATATCCTTTGGCTACCAGTACGTATACGTACGTCAATAATCCAAAAAACGGATCACAACTGGATCCAACCAATATAGACACAAACCATCCGCTTCCAGGCGTCTACATTTGTGCATACAAATATGGAACCAAAGGACGCGCGTGGCTCGCCTACCACTCTGGGATAGTCATTCTCGATGACGGAATGATGGTCGTCCTTGCGATACGCCGAGCATGGGCTTGTAGAACGTCCGTCGCTGGTGTCACGCTCATGCAACACCTTGCAATGGGTTCAATCAAATACTTCGTCGTGTCAGTTGCCTGACCCACATTTATTTTGAAAAGCTCATAGGACTGCTTCCAGGATATTTGTAGCATGTCTCGCTAGCTTGATCATCTTTACAATCAATCGCGTCAGTTACTCAGTATCTCTGTCCTGGCTGATTCAAGCTGCAGCTGCTTACCATCTTCCTAGATTACCCTGAATCACCTTGGTATCCCTTTTATCTTGGTTTTCTACTTGGTCTTTGCCAATCGTCTCCTCATTGATGTTCGGCTCGCACATTACGGCGACGAGTTCGCGGCTGTTCCCTTTAATTTCCCAATACAGACATGACTCGGAGGATCGAATAGTGTGCCAGGGCTTTCGACATTTAATGAGCGCATTGGGATCAGAGTTTGCCTTGCACCTACGACCCATGATCCCGCGCAGCCGTCATCATAACCCCCCATTTCTTTCAATTTGACTTACTACAATAGTAATACGGCTTCGTTTCGGACACTATAATCACAGATAACAACTTCCAGTTTGGAAGCAGGACTTCAACTTTGCAGATGAGACATTGACGTTTTCATTGGAGACGCATTTTAATATGTTGGTCGCAATTTTCGAATTGTCCGTCGAAAATGGGAATGATAATGTTTACCACACTGTATCGAATAAGATGAGTACGAGTGGCGTAGTATAGAAATGTCTCGTTCCATGTACTTTCAAGTATATTAAATGTCTGAAAAACATCAGTCGTGATATCATAATACGTCCTTCCCCCAGCACACACCCAGTTTGGGTACCCCGCCAACTAGTAGATGAAAGGGATGATGCGCGACGGCACCAGTTTCTGATACACCTCCCAGTCCTTTCCGTACCTATGGGATCAAGGTCAGTGACAACAAAGAAACGAGGCAGGCGTCAAGCATACTTCTTGTGGCAGTTCTCGTCGTCGCGGCGCTGGCGGTGGATAAGTAGAACTGCAAAGTAGCAGACGTAGAAGTAGGTGATGGGGGTGTCGATGCCTGTAGGAAGAGACCATGCTAGGGCCATGAGAAGGTCACCACTACATTGCCAAGTCAGATCGATGTATAAAGGACGGGGCAAGAGACAGACGCACAGGTAGTTAGGGTGCCTCGAGAGGCCCCACCATCCAGAGGTTAGTAGTTTGGTACCACGCGCAGTTACAAAGAACTGGAGATCTATAGCACATGGGCTTAGTACGCAATACATATACAGCCGTGAGACACAGTACTTTTAGGGTTCTTGCCGTTACGGAAGTCGTTCTTTTCGCCGTTGGAGTCGCGGAAGATCCAATAGCCGGTAAGGTTGACGAGGATGATCACGGTCGTCCAGACGGCGCCGAGCTCCTTAGGCGCGAATGCAAGGTAGCGCGCTTGCAGCGAGTAAGTGAAGGGCACCCAAGCCAGATCGCCGACTGCGAGCATGAATCCGAAGCCGTCGGTGATAATGTCCATGGTTGTGAAGATCGCGGTCTGTCAGAATAATTTAATGGGAAACATAGGAGAGACAAGGAAGAACGGCGCACCTCGTTGTACAGCGCGTCGGCGACATACCAGATCTGGAAAGCAAGGACAAGCCACATGGAATCAGTAACCTTGTTAAGGCCGCCGCGACGGGTGGCCTGTTCGCACGCCATGCTGATGTCGACAAGGGCCCAAAGGATCAGACCCGGCCTGAGCTCATTGAAGTATTTGAGGTCAAGGGAGCCAATAGAGGGGTTCAGCTCGCGGCCAATGAAAAACTGCGGGCGTTCAACGGACGGATAGGGTTGAAAGGAGTGGAGGTCTTACGTCATAGATGAAATTGCCAGAGTTGCCACCGAGCGCAAGGAGTTTGCCCTGCTGGAATGATATGGCGTAGCAGAAGAGGCCCTGGGTGATGGCCATGAGCACGGAGGCGGTGACGAAGCCAAGCCATTTCTCATAGAGGAAAGTGAAGGACTCGGGGCCATAGCGGTAGATTGTTCCACATGCGGCACCCAGCGCGAGTAGGAAAGTCGAGAACGCTGGATGCGGTGTCAGAGGCAGAAGGGAAGAATGTTGAAAGATTGCACACCATTGATGTTGTAGGTCTTCTTTTCTCCGTTACGCAAGGTAGTGCCTTGAAAGCGATCGCCCGGAAGAACAGCCCATGACACAACGCAGAACGCGTACCACGCGAGGTACATCAGCGATGCCTCTGTGTCCCATAGAGACTTCCACCAGTCCGGGTTGGTGATGGCACCGAGGACCTGGTCGGGAATGGCTGCGACCGAGGGCTTGCATGCATTTGTCTCACTGCAACCAAAATACAGGGCGTAGATGATTATAGGGACGGTGGTGGTGACAAAGAAGGCTCCTGGAGGACCGAGGAACTCGTACTCTGTGGTTTTGGGATTGAGCTCGGCCGCAGGCTTGGGCGAAGACATGACGGTGGTGAGCAAGAGCGGAGTCGGTCACGAGTAATATAGGGATTGCATAATGGTACGACATTTTGACAGGTCGGGTTAGCCGGCGAATGTTTTTCTACAAGGGTATATAGAAATGACATGGTTTCCTTGCAATCGCGTCGTCGCCGATCAGCTTCGCGACAGCGAGTGGGATTACCGGCGACATCTTATCACTCGCAGCAAGTACTCGGGGCACGTTTGCCACAAAGAAGATGTGGGAACCCCTAGTCTTCAGGTCCCTGTCCCTTAGTCCAAGTCTTATGCCCGTTTCGATCTCTTACGTTTCTACTTTACGCCGCTTCATGTCCTGTCCATAGCTCATGGCCCTGGCCCAACAACTCGCTGAGCTTGCGCTGGCCAACTCTCAAGGTCTCCTCAAGTGAGTCTCCCTGAAAACCACCGATTCTACCACTAAGTCTCATTTAGTGACGACGAATACCGCCTCTTGCGTCACAACCTTTTCGAGGTTCACTCTAACAGTGCTCTGATTCCTGTCGAAGCACCGATCCTTCACGTCGCCAGTCCTGGCAGAAAGCGTGAGTCTACTTTACATGTTTACCTAACAGCACTCACTCCTTATCTAGCGTCTGTGTCGTCCGTTGCGCCCCCCAGAACCGTCGATATCCATGTCGATGTCGCACCTCCCCGTGTCCCGGCTCTGCGACACAAAAACTCGTTTGCATCTGGGGTAACTAACCTGCTTCGACGCGCTACAGGCCATAAACCGACCCCTCTGACCCCTCCGCCTGATCCTCCCAAACGCGGCGTGATACCCCGTGTCCTCCACCGCAAGGCCAGCGAGCTCTTCTCTCATCGAGTTGACGGGAAAACTACTCCCAATACACCAGCCACCTCCCCCCGGATCCCACATCGGAAGCCCAGTGATCTTTTCCTCGGACTCACCGAGAGTACCAGTAGACCCAGCCAGAGCCCTCTTTACCCCGAATCTCCCCATGGCCTCGCTCGGCAAGTCTCCAATGCCGCAGCCAGGTCCCCCAAACGTATTTCTCCGACCGCTGATGCCTCCAGCGAGATCTTCGATGACCACAACCTTCACACCGCAAAGGACATACGTGCTGCGATCGCTGCGACAGAGATCGAGGCCCAGCATCTCCGTCAAGCATTCGACGGCCTCGAGTCTACCACGACCTACCGCGTGTACCAGCAACACGCGCGCCGCCTTCCCGCCGCCACCCCTGAGCACGTTACTGCCCTGATCGACGGCACGGACTGGCGGCACCACCGGCCGCGAGGACCTCCCCACCCTCACACACCGCCATCCCATTCGCCCTCGCCGTCCCTTTCACCTCGCCCGCTCTCTCTCGCCCACTCAGAAAATTCCAGGAAGCGGCGCCATCGGCACGTCCCGTCGGGCGTGGACAGTCCGATCGACAGTGCATCTCTGCATTCCGACTCGTCAAACAGGACAAGTATCTCCCGCTCGCGATCCATCTCGTCCCTGCGAAGTAGAATCCCCCACCTGACCAGTCCTCTATCTCCGCGGCCTCCGCAGACGTCGTCTGCGTCGTCCATGCGGCGCAAGAACTCGGTGTCCTCGTCCTCCATCAACTCCCAGTCCGCGTCGTACAGATTCGGCGTCACGACCCCATCGAGCCTCTCGCGGAGCACAGGGCACCTGCCGTTGCGGGTCCTCGCGGAGGGCGATGACGCGGACGAGGCCGATGTGTACACGCACCCCGAGGTCACGGAGATCCAGCAGCGCAGGGACGAGGTGATGGCACGATATGTCGCGCGTATCGAGTACTTGCAGGCGCGGTTGAAGAGTGCTGAGCTCCATGAGAAGTTGCTGCGCCGGTGATCCATCGCGTAGATGACTGTCTTTCAGTGTTTATGACGCTCTTTTTTCACGACAATCTATACTATAATATCGGCTCCGTAATCTCAGATCATCTATACGCCTTACTATACATTAATTGAACGTTTGAGATGGAACCTTTGCATCTACATAGCCGCTGGCAGGCCGATGAATTTCTAAATGATTTGCGGCTGCGCAACAGCATGAAGGGTCATTATCTTCTCGGCTTCCTCATGAGCAAGTCGCTGAGTATCCTACTCAATACGCACATCTCACACCGTCATTCATTGACTTTTAGCATAGAAATCATTTCATATTGTTAGTTCAAAGAAATGTTCAGTAAGTTCAGTAAGTAGTAATGTAAGATGCTTCGTTATATATTCATGTCGTCGTCGTCGTCATCATCGTCATCGTCATCGTCGTCATCGCCTCGATCATTCTGGACACAGCACAAAGCCACAGATTACGATCGAAGTAAAATCTCAGCGAATGTCAAATATCCCCACCATTTTTCTATGATACCACATAAGTTTATCCCACAAGCAAATTTTGTCACAATTACAGACTTTTCTCCCATTTTACCAAGGTTATGCTATCATTGCTCTACACATTTTCTTCAACATTTCTTGTGCTGTCTGCCGTTTTTGTACTGCGCTCGCGCACGATCCTATAAATTTCTCGCATAATGTTTATGTCAAAAAATTCAAGCTCAATTCCATTGAGAACACTGAATACATACAGTATAGTACAGTAGATACATTTTATACGTAAAACACTATACAAATGCGCAACATGCTATGGTGTCGACGTCTTCATGCAGGACATACCACACCTGAGATCAACATCGGTCGCCAGATCCCTAGCGCTGCCGTGGACTTACTGAACTTCTTGATGACCGAAGTAAGACGGTGAGGGAGCAGACATGTAGGGCGCGAGGGCGAACGATCTAAAGCCGGACCGACGTTAGGTCCTTCAAAGGGGAGCAAACGGTTGGGGACGTACGAGATTCGATTCAACAATGAGCGTCTGTATGCACTCGTCGACTCTATTACCATGATTAGAGCAGTGCATGTAACCATCTGGGATAGAACTGGCAACACACCTTGAACACTTGCAACTCTATGGCCGACACTTCTATTTCAACGCGACGAGCACGATTACTGTGAAGGACGCAGATGGCCGATAAGCGGCTTGAGCTCATCGGACCCCTTAAGCAAAGAGAAAGAGACGTACCAGATCCTGGACCGCGGACCACCTTGATAGATTTTTGAGCAAGACTATTACAAATTTTAGCGCATATAGCCAGGTAGAACTGCGCCGACCGACCCATACCATCATCTCCTAGCAGTTCAGCTCCTCTCACTGATCGAGTGTTTTCATTATACGGATCATATAACCGACTCAGTGACTGCGTTGGTAGAAGAATTTCAAGTTGAGTGATGGTGGTGGTAGTGGTGGGAAGAGGGGTTGCGTACAATCGTACGGCGCAGCCGCGCGCACAACCTCGCACAACTTTCTCCCACAAGTCCTTCACATTTCAACGATATGATTATTCCAAAGAATGTGAAATAACCTTTCATTTTATTGACAGAAAATGTTGCTCAAAATAAATGATGAGAAAATGTCAGCGAATCTGGAATAGTGCCGAGATTGTCACCAATTGTAATCTGTGGCTTTGTGCTGTGCCGGACCTCGTCCTTCTTACCAATTAATAGAGCATCTTCTTTCAATTCTTCTTCGGGGAAGGACACGGTCTTCGCGTCCCACACCTCGTCTCCAAGCCCCATCACCCATTGCGAAACCCGAGTCGGCCATATACCGCCCGTGACTATTTCCCCGTTATTCACGATATCCTGCTCCTTGAATTCATGGACTAATTTATCTGGAACAACAAAGAGAACAACCACTTGCTTCTTAGCTGCAGAACGGAGTCTTCGGTTGGAGTTGATAGCACAGCTCCAAGATCGCCATAGAAGCTGTAGACCTTTGAGATCGATGCTAGATGGATGGCTGTCCGTCATGTGGAGACATAGAAGAGGCAAGAATTCAGAGGGAAAGTCCAATTTTATGTCGTACAGGAATCCGTCAAATGTCGGATACGCCGCACTCAACGCCCGCAGGTGCATTGTGCTCTTTGGTTTCCGAGTCGGCGCGTTTAGCAGAAGATTTTCAAAATCCTTGCGTGAGGAAAACGAAAGATGCTCGGTCGCAGGAATGGTGAATTTCCTTTGAGACTGGTCCTCAAGAGAGTAGATCGTGAATGAGGTGGGTTGGCTGAGCGATGCGATAAAGTTCGTCGCGCGGTTTTCCCAGACGCACCGGCGCACCGGTGCCTCAGGTCTTACACGGGTAAGCTCCAGACATGGGCCACTTTAAACAATTTGCAGCCCTGCAGATCGACGCTGGCAAGTGTTGGGGATGCGCATGCTTGAATGTGCACTTTGAGGTCCCAAACAGTCTCATTCAGGAGGGCAGTGATAGGTATGACCCTCTCGATATAGTCCTTGGTAGTAGACCCAGTAAGGATCAAGCAATTTATTCTCCTCGACATGCTGGGGAAAGGGAGGAATGATCACAATTCCTTCGTCTCAGACTCAGACTCCAAATCAGCCGATACTGTAAGTAAGATTCGTCACCCCGGTCTCTCGTCAGGCACCATCACAACCCCATCATTTCGCAAATATCTCTCCTCTGGCAGCAACTACAGACGAGAAACTTGGTATACAGTATCTAGGCTCATATTAGAACTGCCTCGCACAAAGTTGAGATTCAGATATAGATTATTGAAGGAATCCCCTCCGATAACTGTTACACGTAGAATTGTCACTCTTGCCGTGCATGCCGAGGGCACATTCGTCATATTCATTGCCAATCTAAGTAAGTCGTCAGCTCCATCTATTCAATGTTTGACTAGCCATCACTCGTCAGCTAGTGGATCAACCATGACTGATGTGACTTTGACGGTGCCTGACGAGAGACCGGGGTGACAAATCTCTGGGTACTTACAGTATTCCAAACATCTGGTGCGTCGTCAGGCCTCAGGTGTTAACAATATTCATCAGAAATTAAGTTATTTCGAGGTTCAATGGTTCATGATGTTGACGAGGATGTTGCCAAGACCCTTGATGGGCGTCATCATAAGCGCTGATGCGCAGCAGAATGAGCTAGGTGCGTGCCATGCACCACACAACACAACCCAGGGAAGGTCTGAGTTGAGAAAGTGATGTGAGGGAGAGTCTCTGGGATTCCCAATCACCAAGACT
>JABCKI010000179.1:0-28364 GCA_018282025.1 Sphagnurus paluster | reverse complement strand
AGGCTAGAGCTGCCCGGTCTTACTTTCCCAAAAAATTATTGCATTTTTGAGGAGATGATGATTCAAAAAATAAATTTTATTTCCATTTTCTAAGTGTTTTTTTCGATGTCCCGAAGCAATTGGAGCAGTTTCCAAAAACTGGGTCGCAAAGATTTGGCCGGTCACATGCACAAACACGTGACACACGTGATGTGTAACTACTCAAAATGGCTGGTGATGCGATCAAAAGATTCGGAATTCCCTCGAATAATGGTGGACATGAATGAGTAGCTGCTCCTCTAGCATGATACTTTGCTACAGAATCACTGTGCATATATGAATCTTGAATTGCACATCTCTGTTCAATTTTTTTATTTAAAAAAAATTAAAATTAAAAAATTAAAATTCTCAAAAGTGATTCTCTCGACTCGCAAACGTCTTGAATTTTTTTCGCCCAACATTTGGCCGCTCTTGGCGCTTATGTAAGACGCTTACATAAGTGTGCTGGAACTAAGTGATTTGTATCTTAGAAAGAACCAGAGTCAGTAGTGGGTCCCGAGAGTAACGGGAACGGTCACGTGCATCAATGATCAACAAGTCGCGTCGTGGTTGTTGAAGTTTCCGATTTTGACCACGACCACGAGCTCAACGCCAGCCACGATGGACTCCAACGGCTTCTCGCAAATCGGACGCTATGGAACCATCTCCTTGATGAAGCGACAAGAGTCCAATATTGCAATTACTTCATTCGGCATTGACACCGAACAGCTGACTTTTGGCAGAGATCCGACGTGCGGGGTCCGATTATACTACCCAGACGTGAGTCTGGTTCACTGCAAGATCATTTTTGAGGATTACAAGGTGAGTTTACCTGGCATTATTTTGCTCAAAGTGCAAGAGCGATAAGATTTTACAGGCATTTCTTGTAGTGCTAGGCGCAAATGGGCTTTTCATCGATGGATGCAAAGTTTATCCAAACGGCTCACCCGCTTCCAACTCATCACCGACGATGATCCCTCTCACGAATAACTCAGAATTTGAGATACACGGCAAGCGGTTCAGGTTCACTTACCCGCCAAAAGAGCTTCGCGCTGCCTTGCACGCAACTCCTGCTCGTACGCCCCCGTCTCCGTTTAAATTATAATAATCTCATCATATCACAGGTCCACCCAAACGTACTCCTCGTCTTTCCATGATACAAAGTACCCAAGTCTTCTCTCCCCGACCCTCAGCAGACCCCCGCGAAAATCTACGCATCCTCAAGAGTCCACTTAAGAACGTGTTCAAGTCGCCACATAAAACTGGCCTTTCAACACCTCTCCGCAAGAATCTCTTCCCCGTGTCATCGAAGTACATATATCAGTCGCCAGCGAAACCCATGCGAGTTGCCGCGCCTGTTGAGGAAGATAATGATGTTGAGGACGGAGACGAAGAAGAAAGTATCGTCTTGGTTGATGGCAACCATCCGCGGGTCGTAGAGGACGATAAGGACCTTGTCATCCTTGAAGACGTCGTTGTGGAGCCCGAACCTGAACCCGAACCCGAGCCTCCGGCGCCGCAGTTATTAGCCCCTCCACAAACACCAGCACGCAAGCGGTCTCTGTCACGTAACTCGCTCCACCGTGCCGTACTCATTCGGAGCGCCCAACGTGCTGTTCTAAAGGCTGAACGTGAGGAACGCCAGAGGGAAGAGGAAGAAGAGGAGGAGATGGAGGTCCTGGATGCTGTTGCGAGCGACCCAATAAGCGGCAGTGACGAGGAACTGCCTATGGATGAGGAGAACGAGTATGAAGAGCAGGAAGTTGCTCTCGCAGGTGCATCAGACGAGGATAAGAACTCAGATGACGACGACGACGACGAAACGCCTGGAAAGCAGAAGCAGAAGTTGACCTGGAGGAAAAGTTTCGAGCGCCTTTGGCCTTTCCGTAGCTCCAGCACTGGCCCCAACGAAGATGAAGAGCAGGAAGAAGACTCTGAAGAGGTGCGTTGAAACCACTCATGCCAGAGAGTTGATGTTGAGCACACGTTTAGGATGAGCAAGACACCCCCATCGAATCCGAAGCGGAGGAGCAAGAAGAGAACGATGACCTGCAAACCCCGCTTCCGCCACAGCAAACACCTGCGCGTAGGCCCCTCGGATCATTTATGACACCGCAGGTGTATCCGCGCTCCAAAGTCTCGGCCGCATCCAAACGCCCTGACGAGCAAGCGATGCAAGGAGGTAGATTATCCCTCGGTGGCGGCGAGGCCCGCCGCGTCGTGCGTAGTGACCAAGTGTGGAAGGTCCGCGACATTGTGGTTCCTGATACGCCTGCAGCAGCCCCTCCGGCAAACATAGCTAGTAACAAAAATATGTTCGCAGTGCCGGCCACAGCATCTCCGATACGTCAGACGGCGAGGAAGGTCATTGATGAAGAGGAACGGAAGGTACACGACAGTTACAAGTTTAGAACTTTTTTTTTTCGTGACTAACGAGGTTTACTTTGAAGGCTATCCAGGAACGTCGTCGCAGCGCCGTGCGCGAAACGGAAAAGTTCTTCCCTGGTGGTGTGCCAGGGATGGGGTCTCCCAACAAACCGCTCGGGTGGTCTCCGGCGAAAACCAGCTCTACGCACGGGTCATCTACTGGTACTACCTCCACAGCAGTATCACCTAACAAGCCATCAATGGCTTCGCGCCTCACCCGTGAAGACGAACATGAAGAAGAAGCCGACGAGGCTTTGGATACGCGGAGCTTGTTGGAGCGCATGAAGGAGACAGTAGAGGGTATGAAGCGTAGGCGCAGCTTGGCACCTCCTACGACACTTTTCCAGGGAGAAACTCAGGCTACCCCTACACTGGAGATGAACATGGGTTTGACCTCACGTCCAGTGAGCCCCAGCAAAACCGCAACGATTACAATGATGGGCGTGACGGAGGAAGAGGAAGAGATCGAACAGGATAAAGAGCAGAACGAGCCTGTCGTCCCCGGTCTTCATGCGGAGCAAGAGGTGGTCAAGGGTGTTTCGGAAGAGCCTGCATTCGCGCTTCTCCGTGCCAGGGCTTTGGAAGAGCTACGTGCGAAGGAGGAGATTACACATGTCGATGAAACCATCGTTCCTGGTGTCGAGGATGTTCCTATGGATGTGGACCCTGTTGAAAATCTTGTTGAGGATGTGCCTATCTTGCCCGACGAAAACTTGGAGGCAGATATGGAGGTGGCTCACCCCATTTTAGCCGCTGAAACTGATATCCCGATGGAGGAGGCAGAAGAGTTGGCTGTATCGGAGTCGGAGGTAGAAGAACCACGGATAGAGGAGAAAGAGGATTTAGTTGTATCGGAACCAGAGGTTGAAGTGCCAGGAGTGCAGGAACCAGAGGTGGATGAGTCGGAGCCAGGCGAGCCAGAGGTAGAACATAGTACACCAGAGGTGCCTGAACAGGACACCCGTGCCGCAGTAAGTTACTGGTTTCATATCACCCGGTTGGCCTACTAACTTGCTGCCAGGTTAAATCTAAATTGAAGGCTCCCCCTCGACGGACGAGGACGAAACCAGCCGACGAAGATGGCACTTCAGAGAAGATTGAGTTACCTGCTGCTGTTCGTCGAGGTCGTAGGACTGCTACACCAGTAGAAGAGGCCGAGCCTCCTGCGCCTGTGCGAGCTCCAGTGAAGCGTACCTTAACCCGTAAAGCGACAACCGTAGAAGCCGAAGAGACACCAGCGGCTGGGCCAGCCCGAGGCGGACGAAAAGCAGTTACAACGCCGGAGGACGGGGGAAAGAAAGCAGCTCCTGCGCGAAAGACACGCAAGCCTGCGGCAACGGTAGCTGATTCTGCGGAGGACGCGCCTGCACCTGTCCGTCGCGTTCGTAAGGCCGCTGTTCCCGTTGAAGCGCCAGAGAACGATGAGGATACCCCAGAGCCGCCTCGCAGGGGACGTGCTCCAAGGACAGCGACAACTGCTATTCCCGTGCGGAAGCCGGCTGCGCGCTCCAAGGCTGGTGCCGAAGAGAGCCCTGGTGCCGCTGTTGCGTCGGGCTCTGGAGGCGCCCGGCGCGGAACCAAAGCGAAGCCTATTCAGGTGGACGAAGACGCCGACCCACTTGACTCGATTGATGTCGAGGAAGATCCCGGTCCACCCAAGGCGAGGGGACGAAAGAAGGTGATCAAGGAAGAGGAGGTTGTGAAGGAGGAGAGTATCGAGACTCCAGCTATCGCAGGTCCAGCCAAAACCAAGGCAAAGCCCACACTCAAGACACCCGCAGTTAGGGCTCGACCTGCCGCCAAGAAGACACCTGTGACTGCACCACCTGCCGTCAATAAGGAGAATGCGCCGGGCGCGGAGGAAGCGTCGGAGGAATCGGTGAAAGTGCGAGTGTCCAGGACGACGAGGAAAACGGCATCAGGCGCAGCTCCCACAAAGACTACGAAGGTCAAGCAGGAGGAGGAAGAGGAAACGGTCGCAGAGCCTGAGGCTCCGAGAGGTCGAGTCATGCGGGCGACAAGGGCGAGGACGAGGACTTGAGGTGGTGTCACTTTGTAACTGCTATCGAACGCTGAGTTTTGTACGAATAGGAACGACGGTATTGCTTTAGCATCAAATATGCACTTTATAATACTAAATATCATTAGTCCCCACATTGACCACTGGCTGCGGAACTCTCTCCTTTTCTACCCTGTGGCGGGCGAACTCTGGCCTGCGCGTGCCAATTAGGATGTCCTGGTGCCAAAATGCACAGTTAAGGCTATCACTGATTATTGTCACTGCAAAGGAACGCTTCAATCATGGCCTAAAGCGTTGGTGTGTATTATGTTTCCTGCTTGGCTTTACCACTCTCCTCAATACACGTCCTGCATAGCCTCGAGACATCATCCCTAGCTCGGCAAGTCATGAGGCGATTTTAGCAAGGCTGAACGACACGATGCTATAACATGAGCAGATCATGGGGTGCGCGGTGGTAAGCAGCATAAGAAGACAATCGACCACACGCGACTTGCTCCGGGACGTTGTCGATTTGGATCCAAGTTCCTCTAATCTTGCGATCGATAATGAGCTATGCCAATCTGATACCGAACACGTTTTTACATCATGGCACTTGCTTTGCTTTGCTGATACCGATATTTAGGATGCGCTCCGCTCTACCTGTATTCTTCTCACTACAGTGATCATCTTTGAACTATCAAAATGTATCCCCGTCCTCGAAGTCGTGCTGCCTCCAGAGCAACATCTCCAATGCCCGGTGCGATCAGCTACTCATCAGATGGTCTCCTTTACTCCAGACCACCCGCCTCGACCACCTCAGAATTTGAGATTGAGAGTGTCCCCAAGTCGGCTGCCGGCCGTCGGTCCGTGCACTTTACTGAACCTGGTTATGAGAATAGCCCTGCCTTCCGCGACTATGTTTCGCGTCTCTTGACAGCTAGCAGTCGCCCATACTCGGTCTCGGGTCGTGTTTCACTGGACGCGTCACAGTTGACAGTGTTTTTCCGGACGAAGGTAAGTAACGATCGATATATTTAGCGAATTTTTCATCTTATAGTTTATATCAGAGCGTAATCACACATTCAATCGATTTCCCTGTTGATGTCGAGTACAGCATGCCTCCTGCGCTAGAGGTACTCATGAAGACTTGCAGACCCCACCAAACAGCGGAGTTCGTCCAATATCCAGATCGCCAGTCTTTATTTTATCCCACCAACCTCCCTTTGAACTCCTCGCTTGATCTAGCCAGCCACCCGATCATCGAGGCCATCCGCAATACCCTCTTCCCTAATTTGCCTCCTGGTCACTATTTGACAACAGTGAGAGATAAACTCGAGCTAATCGATGCTGGCAGTCGCCTCGCTCCCCAACCCCGCTCCTTAAGACAGGACGGCCGTTGTGCTACGATTATGATCACGCTACCCTCGCGGTTTGACGGAGGGGCGCTCCTGCTGCATGACCTTGATGGTAACATTGAGCGATACCCTGGAAAAGGAGGGCGTGTTGACGAGTTGGAGTGGACCGCGTTTCTCCCCGATTGTGAATATGAGATTGAGCCTGTACTTGGAGGATGTCGCATCTCGCTGTGCTACTCCATTTTCATACGTACCCTTGGCCCGTTTAGCATTGAGCCTCTCATCCGTCCCAGTGACGAGTTCCTCGATCGTCTGGCACCAATACTAAATCTATCCCGTGGACGCAAAGTTGCGTTTTATCTAGAGTTTGACTATGCAGTTAACCCTGCGGAGGCTCTGGCAGATACTGTGGTGCCCATCGTGCGTTGCCTCTGACCTTGTTGTGCCATTGGCTTGAAACTCACATGTTCTTTGTACAGCTCCGCGGAGGAGACTCCCTTCTCTACCACGCACTCAAATTGTACAAGCTCGCACCAGAGATGCACTGGACTGCAGGTGGCTACATCTGGCCCATCGACCGTACCGTCGATTTCGTAGGGGAAGATATCGCCACCGCCCCGGGCGCTATTCCTTTCTCTTCCTCGCCGCCCTCCTCGACGGCGTTCAAACATCCAGGACTCCCCGGCCGCACGCCGTTCGGCGTACTCGGTTCCCCAGGCCATGGGTCTATGGTCCCTCCAGTGCGCGGGCCGTTCAGTACCGCGGGGAGTGTGTTCCCGGGTCCGGAGGAGGAGGCTGACGAAGTTAAGGTGTACAACTTGCGCTCGCGAGTCGAGGACAGTGGCGCGATTCCGATCGCCGATGCAGACGTTACTATCTTGACTGACTGGAACATGCCTGCAGCAGTGGCTGGGAAGCAGAGGGTGTATTTCGTCTCGGCTGGTAAGCTGGAGAAGCTCGTCGTGAAAGTCCTTCTGGTGGTCTATATCCCTTAGCTCATAATGCACATTTGTTCCCCAATTCAGGCGTCTCGCTGGTAGTAGTACTTACTTACCTTCTTCTCAGGAGATCGGTCCCGTGTTCGTGATATGACAGTGTTTCCAAACCCGTAGTAAATTCAGACGATACTTGGGCTGAATGTAATTGCATTGGTTATCAGGAAGTATACGTGAAAACCAAAGTACTAGATGTGGACATAACCACTATTCTATTAAGACATCGTAAAAACCGTTCCAAGGGAATGCGCAGATAAATAGAAACGCATGGATGAAAGCACTACAGAATGTTTTACGCAAAGTGGGGAGCGTTGAGGATGATGCCCATCAAGCAGCCTGTAAAGGATAGTTAGCCTCGAGTGAGCACTCAGTGCATTTGAGTACACACCGGAAAGCGTTCCAACGACTGGGACAGTGAGGATCCAACCAAGGAAGATCCAGCCAAGAGCGCGCCAGTTGACAGAGCGCAAGTCACCATTGCACAACGCAACACCCATGGTAGCACCAGTAATGCACATGGTAGTGGATACGGGGAGACCATACTGCGAGGCAAGGACAACGGTGATGGCAGCGCCTGAGCAAATAGGTATAAGTAGCCGGCCGATAGCTGGTTTATGTAGAGCTTACCAAGTTCCATGGAGAAACCACGAGAGGGGGAGTGGAGGGTGATCTTGTTACCGAGGACCTTCATGATGTTGTAGCCATAGGTAGCGAGACCTACACGATGTTAGGACGTTGCTCTCGAAGATGGCCTGGATGACTGCTTACCGAGAACAATCATGGCACCACCGAAGGCGAGGGTCCAGATGGGAACGGGGGACTTGGCTGAGGAAGGGGTTCCAGTTTTCCAGACGTGGTAGATGACGGCGAAGGGGCCGATGGCGTTGGAGACATCATTGGAGCCGTGGGCGAAAGAGGCAGTGCAGGCGGTAAGGACTTGTACGAAGCTGAAGAGATGCTCGACCTCATTGGGGTACTGCTTCGCGCGGGAGTACATCTCGGCGATGCGGCGTCCCTCAGCAGATCCTGCCTTTCCGGCCTGTGCAGCGTGGATGTCGATGGTTGTTCCGTGGGTCAAGGCCTTCTTGATGAAAGGGAAAGCCTTGTATCTGACGATGATCCAGAGATTCTTAGGCTCTGCCCAGGCGCCTTCGATAGGGTGGGGGTCCTTTTCAACCTGATCAGAGAGAGGGCTAGCGTGTTGAATGGGTCCACGGGGCTCGCTCTTCTCATTGGCACTTTCCTCGTCAGATTGATGCGCAGCTTCTGTAAAGTACTTGTTGGTCGCGGTGAATAAATATGAGCGAAGACTTGGGACTTACGGTGGTGTTCTTCCTTCACAATTCGGTAATCAGGAACAGCAGAGTCTGCGGCGAGAGCATCAACGTCGGGAGGCGGGGCTCTCATCCAGAGCAGGGGGCCGAGGAAAAAGTGGTAGAAGCGGATATCTATAAAATATTTCTTTTAAAAACTTTTTCGAAATAGAATGAGTATGGCTTACTGTAATCCTTGCGAATGACTTTGCAGTAGACATAAGGCAACCAGAAGATGATGGAAAGTGCAGCGATGACGAGGGCAGATCCGACGATGGCAAGTGCTGTGACTTTCTTCGACTTCTTGTTCAAACCAAGACTGGGGGCGCCCTTATAGACTGAAAGGATGTTTATTTATAGCCAACGGATAAGGAGTGGTAAAAACGCACTGATTGACATCGTCAATACGGCGGTGACCGTGAAAAAGACGATAGGCGAGAAGATCAGGGTCCAAAGAACTGGGTTTTTGCGCTTGAGTAAGCCATACTTGACGGTCAGGTAGCAAATGGACGCAAAGCCTGCAGATATCGCAGGTGCTGGTACACCGTTTCAGAAAGGATTTCAGCTCGGATTTTTCAGCCAACATACCGATTAAAAGACCAGAGAAGATCGTGGCGAGACCCTTTCCTTTGTTCCAGCCCCAGTTGACAGAATCCACGCCACCGATAGCAACGCCGACACCGGCTACAGCGGAAATAACTAGGAAAAGAATTAATTTGCGGCCCTGATAAATTAGAGAATGATGGACTCACTGGAGTAGGTAGTAGAAACGGGCCATGACATCCGTGTGCAGATCATAAGCCAGGTTGCCGAAACAGTGATGGCACACACGAATGCTAGTAGTTGGACACCAGCATTACCCTGGAAGACAGCAATTTTCTGAAGGCTTTCCTATGAGAAAACAATGCGGAAGTCGAAAGGAAGATACGTACGATGATGCCGTTCTTGATGGTGTCAGAGACACGAGCTCCGACCAGGACGGCTCCTAGGAATTCGCAGACAGCAGCTGCAAGGCAGGCCTGCTTCATGGTGAGTGACTTGGAGCTGACACTCGTCGCGAAGGAGCTATGAATACGAGATGAGCACTGTTTATCTTTCTGGTAGATAGATGGTATTACTTCGCAACATCATTGGCACCAATGTTGAACGCGTCAAGGGCCGCCTGTAGGGGATATTAGAATAACCAAGGGCCAGAAAGGGTTGTAAAAGGGACTCACGAAAATGGTGCCAAAGGCGAAGAGATAATCCCACTGGTGAAGTATAGGCATTTTAGTCCAAGATCGGGACGACGAATGTCTGTGGAGGTGGCCTGGCGGTAAAGAAACAGGCCAGTGATGCTCGATGCTTTTAAAGAGTTACGAAGACCCAGGCGAGCGCACGAGAGTGTCCGACATCCTGTGGGAGCTTGCTATTCTCGTACAGTTCGACGAACGTGCATGGGCCCAACAAGCTCATCGCCAAGGAAGTGTATACAAATTTTGACGCGTCCGCATCGTCTTCATGAAGTCCAAGCTCAATCTAAAGCCAAGCCAACTATCAATTCTATTACGTGATCCCATCAAACTATCACCGACACTGCAATGCGGCAATGCCCTTCCCACAAACCAGCTCTTTCCATGAGACGTCCAATTGCAGGCAGCTTCTGAAGCGTCAGATGAACCTCTTTTCAAAAGCTTTTGAGAGGACCACACCACGGATGACCTCAGTCGATTAATGATACAGACAATTTGGACACACAGACGCTCTTGGCGCCCGCTGCATCACTCTCTTGGCCTGTTCAACAAAACTGTCAAAACTCACGCATGTGCGTGGTGAGAAAATATCACAGTTCGTATGGAGTGGAGATGCACTATACTCTCCGAAGGCCGAACGGGACGCTTGACCTTCTTTGACTTCGCTTGGTCGTGTGCCTCTTGAAAGCTGTCTAATTTGAATTTGCCACGATACTGAGACACCTGAAGATGCCTGGTCTAGTCCGATTTCATGTTCAAAAAGGTACAACGTTTCTCAGAGGAAGTCAATCGACTCGCATGCTACCGCGCACATGCCTTTCAACAGGAACACTCACAGCCTTGGTTGGCCTGTAAACCAATGTTCCGGACTCCTCGTGTAGATGTTTCTCCGCGATTCTCCGCTGATATCTGGTTTTCCAGGATATCTCCCGCCGGCAGGAGCGCTCGAGCACCGCTTGCGCCACCACTTTGTACGGACGTTCATCCTTTTCGGCTTCCAAGTTCTATTAATAATTACGTTAACATATTTCCAGTGAGTGAATAGAACCCGCTAAAACCCCCGATTATGTGAGAGGCACCTTGAGGTCGTACTACCAAATTTCTCGACAGTCAATTGGCTCAAGGATTTATCTCCGGTGTCGCTTCTTCGTACCGGGGTTTTGAGTCTTGCTCCAGTTTCTGGGGCTATAGAACAGTACCCCAATTTCACTTTCGTCTTATCTGATTCGTTTACAGGAAATTTTCTCTGCACTCTCTCCCGATTACAAGATATCTCGAAACCCGGAGAAAAGCCCCTAGACCGGGCTATGTCTCGCAGATCCGTCCCTGTCACTAGAGATTAGACGCTCGAACTACTTTGAGCACAATGACCTGGTGTTGACCCTTTGGGTGTGAATGGAAGGAACCACAGCACATTTCCTGCTTTGGATGATGCTCACCGCCTGCCTCCTCCTTCTCTATACATTAGTCCTTGACACTGCAGGATATACATCGGAGCCCTTCAGCGCTTCCAATTTCTGGCTGATGTCTACCTCTGACATATCTGACATTTCGAATGCTGCCATAAGATCTCTTGTCACTGCACTGGTATGTACAGCACATCTGATAAATTATTGTGATGTATTCTGAGATTCGTTCAACACGTACAACAAATACTACGTAAGTATCCAAACCATCACCTGCACATATGTAGATAAGTACTTCCTTCCTAACTTTCCAGACGCACGGATCGGAACGCATGTATCATAGCAAGGACCTTATCCCACGTCGCAATTTCAAGGTCCTTCAGCTGCAAGCGCCCCAGCTTCTGCAAACGCGGGAAGAGGCGGTCGAAGTGACGCGCAATAAGGAGGAGCTCGGAGGTCTCGTTCGGGGGGTTGTCGTTTGCAATGTACAGCCGCTCGAGCGCGACGGGCTTGGGGCGCGGGTTGGGAAGTGGGGGTATCTCCTTGAAATCAATGGGCATCTCGAGATGTACAAGTCTCGGGCACAGCGCGGCGAGCGTGTAAAGCATCGAGAAGGATATCTGGGGGGCGACGTTGTCATCGAAGGGTAGGTGCAGCTCCTGGAGTGATGGCCATGATGATGCGAGTTCGCCAAGCTCCTCGTTGGATATGGGTAAGAAGAACTCGCGGACAGAGAAGTATTCGATGTTGGGTATACGGAGGAGGGGCGCTATAAGACTCAAAGACATAGGCAAGCAGATTAGGTTGCTCCATTCGCGGTCAATACATATTCTTCGCATGGACTGTGGCCATCTCTGGTGCACCGTACTGAAGAGACTTGTGCATTGGGTTTCCCACCCCATAGGTAATGGGGCGGGAGGAGCGAAAAAACCCAACGACTCGAGTTCCACTTCGTCTGAAAGATCGAGAAGTATGTCCTCAATGACGGAAAAGAATGCCGTGATGTGTAGTTTTTTCAGTCGTTTGAAGCCTTGGCCTGCAGGGAAGGTGGAGGAGGGCGAATTATAGAGGTCGATAGTGAGGTCAACTAGCTTCTCGAGGTCGGCAACCATTTTGAAAAAGTGTGAGTCAATGGAGTCTCCCATACTCCTCAGCTCAAGTGATTGGAGGTTTTTGAGCTGTAGAACATATGCGAGTGACGGTGTTGAGAGGGAACCACCGAGGCTGAGGGTTTTGAGGGACTGTGCGTCTTCTGCCAGCATCGACAACACGGTTCCGACTGCTGAATCCTGAGCATCCGTGATAAATCCCAGCGCCAAATGTTCTGTGGTGGGAGAGATGAATAGTGAATGAATGAACGGGCCCAGGGAACGGACATCATAGCAGTTATAACGCCGCAGTGCCGGCAGTAACGGTGACTGCCAGAGTTGAGCAAGGCGGAATTTAGCGTGGTGGGAAATCCTGTTGTCTTCCTGAAATCCGGGATATGTGAACTCTCTCACTTTCCCTGCATAACGGTAAAACCGTTCCCAATCAGCAGCCGAAATAGTACCACGAATGACCTATGTCCCTGATCTTAGCGCTTGAAAATTCCTTTCGTGGCGAGGCACTCACATATTCGCCCTGGACTAGCTGAAAAGCCGGGAGCAACTTCAGAAGCGGTATAAATGTGACCATTGACCTCCAGAGCACATTAAGAGCCGGCTCAAGAAAGGCTTGACATGTGAGTGCCCCCCATAGTAAGTGCGTTCTGGTACTGCAATTGATCTGTTCGTCGTGCGGATCAAGTGGAAAGTGTTCAAATATTCGTAAGAGAATATCTTGATTGTATAGCACAGTATGATCAACTCTCTGGCGTTCAGTTGTAGTGGGCGCGTTAGTATCCGCCATAGAATTCGACTCGAGGGAAATATTGATGCCAACCGTCTGCCTGTTGGACCTGAGAATACATTTCAAGGTTTTGCCGAGTACATACCGGCTAGAATTTGAAGTTTAGTTGAAGTATGAAGGGAGGATCAAGGCATGGAGGAGCAATGGAGGAGCGGAGGCAAGCCACGAGGTTGCACCGCTTGAGAGGAGTTTGAGAGGCGGAATTGTGAGTCTGATGTCCATCAATTCTATTTTGGGCCGCCTATCCTCACGACTTGTCAACTTCAAGCACCTGTCCCTATCCTAATACAGAGAACACAGGCATAGGATTTGAATACTGTAATAAAGTCTACATCCTATTTTCTACGTCAAATCTAGGAGCTTTTCTGGGGCAACATTAGAGGCGCCACATCAACTGCTCGGTACCGATGTAAAAACCGGGGTAAATAGATAGGAGTCACATCATGGAATTTACTCTGAAGTCATTAGACTCCGTAATGTGCAGGATTAACATGCTAAGATTGTAACTTGCGCTACCTGTTTTAGAGCTCTATGATACTGTTCAGGATTGATAATAGCCCAATCACCGTCCATAACGCCTCAAGGCCCCATCTAGCGAACTCTCACCAAGTCGCGGTCGACCTCGAAAGCAAGTCGACGCGAGCGGCGACCGTACTGCCGCGATGCGGTATTAGTAACACGTGACTTGTACGCAGTATCCACAGGGTCTGAACCTACCTACATCGTTACAACCATCGACGGTCATGGATCCCAATAGGAAACCTCCTACAATCGCTGAACTCGCCGAGGAAGCACTCGATAACTTATGGGACGAAAGCCGGGAGCTCAAGTATTATCTTCGCATGGCTGAGAAGTATCGAAATCTCGCAAGACAGCATGTGGTTGACAATGACCTAGAGAGTGCATTTGTTATGTTTGCCAAAGCAGCAACGCTTGTTCTCGAGAAGATTCCTACTCATCGAGATTTTGCGAGGCTTCTCAACGCAGTGCAGCGAAATAATCTAACGTTGGTACGTGTTCATGTTACGATTATAATTATTGATCTCATGCCAATCACGTCTACCAGAACGGACAGGAAATGTTAACGAAAATGAGCGAAATCAAGCCTATTCTAATCGACCGATTGATGAAATGGAACAACGAGCACGCGACAGACGAGATCGACGCGCGTGGGGTTACTATTCGCTGGGCAGACGAAAACAACTCCACACCAAGGCCAGGAATCCCAGTTGGAGAGGGGGAACGCATGATAGCCGAGGAGAAGCAGAAGTGGGATGAGTACAAAGCTGCGAGGGCACAGGAGAGCGAGGATGATCGTCGGGAAGCTGCGGGCACTACTGCGGCTACGAGAACAGCTGCACCCGTGGCTGAGACTAGGAGGGCTGCTCGAGGGTTACCACAACTGACTGAACAACACAAGGAGTATATTCTCGCGAGGAGAGCAGAGAGAGCTGAGGCTCAGAGGGTCGCTGAAGAGGAGCGACGTGCGCAGGAGCTGAACCAGCGGCGTCGGGAATATGTTGCCACGAGAAGAGCTCAAAAAGCCGAGGAACAGGAACACTTACGACAGCAGCAGCAACAGGACGAGATGCGACATCGGGAGGAGGAGATATCGAGGCGACGAGAGATGAAAAGGCAGGAGATCAGTCAACGACAGCAGGAAGCCGACAACGCGGCGCACACTGTCCTGCAGACGATCGCAGTGAACAATCCCGGTGTCACCGTTGCACCCACGCCGGCATTGTATCACAACCAGCCCTCGACTTCGGCCGCAGGGTTACAGGCCCAACCGAACGGACAGTCACGACCCCCATCCCTGTACGAGCCGCCTCGGTTACCTTTGGAGAGTCCCGCACAATACGAAACTGATTCGACCGACTCTGAAGCACCCGGACAACAGAGGCAGTTTGAGAATTCAAATACACCTACCAGAGCACCACCTGCAAGAAGGTGCATGTTCTCGACACGTGTAAATGCATCCCATTCACTGACGTATTCACAGTCCTATATACCCACCACCGATAACAACAACTTCGCCTCCGCCAGTGGAAGGGGCTCGTGTCCAGTATCCGCAACTCATGTCCCAACATCAAAAACGCCAGGGTTACCATCCCTCAGAAAACTCCATGTTCATACCCCCAGGACTTGCTGACCATCCTCCAGCAGCTCTTTACCCAAACCATCTACTTTCCCGAAGTACATCTCAATACCAACGTCCACCGTCACCGTCACCTGCGCCCCGACTACCAACACCTCATGAGCTAGCTCAGTTCGCATACGCTAACCGCTCACAGCCTAAACCATCTTCGTCAGCTGTGCCCCGACTACCAACACGAGAAGAACTAGCTCAGTTCGCATACGCTGACCCCTCACGTCCTCGACCGTCATCATCAGCTGTGCTCCGACTACCAACACCACAAGAGCTAGCCGAGTTCTATGCGGACCCCTCACGTCCTGCGCCTCCTCTACCGCGTGCTCCACCATCGACCACCCATGCCCATACCCGTACCGAGCCGGAGCGGATCCCACGTACGATGGAGGGCCTGCGACAGGTCAACCTCCCGCGCGATTGCCTCCCTCGATTCCTGACCATCGCGAAAGCGAACACAACTCTGAATCTGGAGACATGCGGGCTGCTTTTGGGCAAGGACAGAGGTTCGAAGTTCGTGGTGACTACCCTTTTGATACCGAAACAGCATGCGACGAGTGATACGTGTACGATGGACGAGGAAGAGCTTGTGCTACAGTTCACGGAGGAGAGAGGGTTGATCACGCTTGGCTGGGTATGTCGCTCTTGATTTGCAGTTCTTCGCAGTCTCACATGATGCCCCACAAACCTAGATACACACGCACCCTTCACAATCTTGTTCGTCTATTTTTGATAACCTCTTTCTGGATGCTCAAATAACCTGCTATTCGTTATAGGCTTCATGTCCTCGGTGGATCTGCACACGCATTCCGGGTTCCAGCGCATGCTTCCGGAGTCCTTCGCTGTCGTGTGTGCACCAAAATCGAACCCCAAGTACGACACGCTCCTTCAGTCGAAAGCTGTGTACTAACAACTTGCCCTTGATTTAGCTTTGGTATCTTCCGCTTGACTGACCCGCCTGGCTTGAAGACAGTTCTGGACTGCAAAGCCAAGGAGGCGTTCCACCCCCACCCCGATCTTCCGATATACACTGTACGTGTCTGTGTTCAGTGTGCTTCTTACATGAATCTCAATGGGATCTATATCCAGGATGCAGATAAAGGACACGTCCAGATGAAGGATCTCAAGTTGGAGATTGTAGATTTGCGTTGACCGGACTAGAGCCCGCACGAAAAGTTTGAATGGCATTCACTTTCAAATCGAAGTTCATTCGACGAGGCATACCCATCATGTAGCATCCATATCCCACCCCACTTACACTTGCCACGTTATACTCTTTCTCACCATACCACATATCATGTATTTACTACACTGCACACCTCACGATCACACATTTCAAGTTTATGAATAGGCTATGTGTTAACACTTTGCCATCTACGAGGCTTTTTGAGTTGTGCAATGAGATATATTAGTAGGCAATGTAGCAGATTCGAAGTAAGTATGATGGTAGATACACGAAATTAGGGGTGCATAGTTGTAAAGAGGTGAGCCGCGGCCCCCGTGGAAGGGTGCGCCACTAGTAAGGGGCGATGGAATGTAAGATGCAAAGCATTGAATAACCTAATTGAGGTACCGGCCGAGTACTGATACGTTACACTCCATAGAACGAGGTATTGGGCCGCACCTTCACTTCAAGCAGGTGGATGAGCATTCCGAAGAACATCATCACGAGGAGTCCCCCTATCGAGGCGAAGAATCAGAAACCGTCTTAGTCAAGGAAGGTTCCGTCAGATTGGACTCACAATTGGCCCATGCGAGACCCTGGATCGCGACAATCCTGGAACATTGGCTAAAGAACTGCGGCTCGCCCCATCGGGTACCCTGGAACGTAGTTTGCGGGTCGTTGGAACCACAGTTGTACTCCCGGTATGGGCACGACTGATAAGTGACGCCGGCACCGACGCCCCAGAAAACAGCAGCGACGAGCACCCAGAATGTCATCACTACAGGGACACGAAATGAGTCAGGATAAATGGCAGTAGAGAAAAAACTGAGCACGTACTGCCGACGGGGGCGTAGAAATGGCCGATACACATTAAGAATATCAAGATACAGCTGAATAGGAGTATGCCGAGGACGTGTTTGAACATCATGTTGCCGTAGTTGTCGTACGAATTTCCACCTCTCTGGAGCTGCTGGGAGACCAGGCCGAGCTCAGAGGCTGTGATACAGAACAAGAGGGTCCATGCAAAGGCGTAGAGGGCACGTCGCGGAGAGAGACAAAAATTCCGAGAGGTGACTTCCGAGGCCGGCAGTTCTTTCTCTGGTGCAGGCACTGGTATCAGTACTGTATAGAGAACACGAATTTTTGGACTTACTAGCCACCATGATGAGAGTTTTCGATTAGGATACGTAAAGAACAATTGTACGCGGGTAGTTTGGAGGCCAATACAAGGGTGAAAAGGCGGGACTAAAGATCCTCCTTGTCTCTGCTTTTATAACCTTGGCTAGAACTTACACCCGATTGAGGAAAATGGCTTAGACATCGAGTCAGACACATGAACTTGAGGGAGCAAAAGCTCGTGAGGCCAATTTGTCATTCAGACACCGGAATAACTATCGAGACCCTCGGCAATGCCGTTCGATCCCGAGGTGAATACGATCGTGGCGTAGGTTAGATGTTCGCATATTTCACTCTAGGATTAGTTTGAGAATATATGCGCACGCGTAGGTTTGTAAAGCTTCGCCATAGAGAGAATACACGTAGATTTTCCTGGAAAAGGCTGTGAAAGGGAGATGAAGCATGCTGACATCAGATCTGTTTTTAGGGGAGGTATAAATAGATAGATGCATTTGACGGTATGAAGGCGAGAGCTAGCACAAAAATTGCTATACAATCAGGAATCGAGAGAAAAGATAATCGACCTTGAATTTGAACTTACGCAAAGGTAGGGACATGTTATCGCACTGCAGTGTATAGTGCGACCACCTCGGACCGCTGCGAGAATGCAGACCCGCCGCACCTCGGCACTTGCTTTCGGAATCCCACGTAACATCGTTCTCGCGATAGCTATCGAACGCTGACTCCGGCAAAGGTTCCTCGTCGAGATATTCCGGTGACGGCACCTTGGACGGCACCTTCCTCTATGTGCTGATGCGTACGATCTGATCGCCTAATCCGAGCCAAGTACAGCACAAGATCGAGTGTCAGAAAGACCTTGCTTCTTGCACGAACACAAGGGTGAATTTCGTCCCAGGAGTGACCAGCAACGGATAACGGATTCAAGTGTCGGCGGGCATTTCGGAGATGTCGACCCCAAGATGGAAAAAAACATCCAATCAGAGTGATAGGTTTACCGTGTGAATGACACGCCCGCTGATGGTGAGGGCGAACGAATGGGCGCCATCAATCTCTAGCAATGCACCAATGCCACGGCCCATATCCGACTCAATGGGTTGGGGCGCACGCCGTCAATCGACCTACATCATGTGCTCCTCAAATCATCTGCATAGTTTTGATGAACCCCAGAGAGTGGAATGTCTGCTAAATAATATACATTATGAGGTACAGTGGTGCCTAGGACGCAAGGCGGGTAACAACGGGGAATTGGGACGATCGCTTGCGGCGGCAGATGGGACAATGCTGCTTCGCGCTCTTGAAGACCTTCGCTATTGTATGCTAATGAAAAAAATTAGTGTAAGGGGTCAAGCCAGGATCTTGCAACTTACGTGGAGCGCATGCCCCCACGCCGCAGCCTTCGCGCCCAACCCCGACTTGTTGGTAGCGCAGAGGTCTTCTTCGCTACCCCATAATGTTATTCGGCGACCTGGACTCTCATCAATAGATTCCCTGTCGGCATCGTGCTCGACCACCACAGGAGATCGCGGGGGTGGGAGAGATGCCGAGCTCATCTGCATATGGTGTGAATCTTAGAATAACAATGGGAAAAGCATACGCACAGAATGTGCTTGTCTATACGGTCTGAAATTGCGCCGCCTTGGGGTAAAAGGGAGGCTCTGGGACAAATGTTGTCAGTTTCAGTTCCGTCAGAGGTTATGAAGGAAACTCACTTCAGCTACAACGACATGAGAGTAAACGTTGGGGGATCCACTTCCAGGGCGATCCATGACGCCAGGAGTGCCTTTGTTTACAACGAGCGCAAATTAGGGGTGATAAGCTTTGAAGAGATGTCGACCGCGAGAAGGGCCTGCCCCGGTCGATGAAAGAATGTGTATAATACAGAGGCAAGGAACGTGAGGGGATGGTTGAAAGAACAGCGAGTAAGCTGCACAAATTCAACTTTTTTTCATGGAATTCCACGAAATCATTGCACAAATGTGATGTTGATGGGGAAAGCGGTCTCTATATATTAAACTAGACGTGGATTGCAATGAACCATACTAGTGGATGTCAGTTTGGTGATGCGGATACATTCCATGTGATGACGATGTGAAAAGGTTCAATTTGCTCTTGGCGGGAGGTTCACGATAGCGCCGTCAGATAGAAATCTCTTGGCGGAAATGTTGAGTGAGAGTCCATCGTAAAGGGACCCAGCGGCGAAGGGTGACACAGGGGTGAACTGGAATTTTAAGATCAAGATGTGCAAGGGACATATTAGGATAAAAAATACCTTCGAACGCAGTAATGTGGTTTGCTTTCCTACTAGTTACTGGCTAGTGCAGGGACTTGACCGAGGATGAGGTCAGGTTGAGCCTGTGTGGCCATTGGTCAATTCCATCTTCGAAATTTGATATTTGATCATAAAATGACGTCGCGACGTGAGGTGCCTCCTGATTGGCCCATCAACCTTGCAACTTGCCACGTACCCCTATTCGAGTCTTCTCTGTCTCTGCAAATTCAGTGGTTCGCGACTACATGCAACCTCAGCTCCTCCATGCCGGCATGAATTTGGCGAAGGCCTCATCGATTGGGTCATTCGTGTGAAAGTTATGCCAAAGTTTTCGCAAAAAAAATTCCATTCAATGAAATTTAAGTTTTCTCGCTAACGTTGACCTGTACTACCGACACCAGGTTTCTCTTTTTCGCGACTTCATAGAGTAGTGAGACCCTGAAGGACAGCAGCATGTCCTCCACACCCTTACTCTCCGCCTCGTCACAAGAGGTCGAAGATTCCAGCGGATCCCATGTCGCGTCGATAAAGCGCGATCTCTTCATTTCTCACTTTCTATCGACGTGGAACTCCAGGGTTTTTGAACTTGGCGCTGTCTTATACCTGGCGTCCATTTTCCCTGGATCTCTCCTGCCTGTTTCTGTCTACGCGTTGGCGCGTAGCTCGTTCGCGATCTTCCTGTCTCCGGTCATCGGTCGGCATATCGATGTTGCGAACCGACTACAGGTTGTCAGATTTTCAATTGGTGAGTCTATTGTGACTGAATAGAAGTGGGAATTGACAGAACTTCTCTTGTAGTTGCACAGCGACTCGTGATATCAGTATCTTGTGTTATCTTCTGGCTTTTGTACAATGAACCACCAATAACCCGGAATGCCACACTTGGCTTGCTCGCTCTATTAGCCTGTATAGAAAAACTTTGCGCAATCGCGAACCTCGTGGCCGTCGAGCGAGACTGGGTAAGTTGCGTTCTTTGAACCTTGGCGTAATACTTAGGCTCTTAGGTTGTTGTCATAGCTGGGGAAGATACGCAAGCCCTTCGGGGTGCGTATAGAGCTTTTTCTTGGCCACTGCAGAATTCTAATTCTTTTCTCCAAAGGCCTTAACTCACAGATGCGTCGCATCGACTTGACTTGCAAGCTCGCGGGACCCTTGTTCATCTCGCTTATCGAAGGTGTCTCGACTGAAAAGGCAATACTGGTCACCCTTGCAATGAACGTTGCATCTCTACCCGTCGAGTATTATACAATCAAAAGGGTATGTTAGACAGTTCTCTCAATACCTTGTGCTGATTCACATTGTTAGGTATATGACACCGTTCCAGGACTCCAACGGACAACGATATCAGGTGCCTCGTCCCCAAGCCAGGGTGGCTGGTGGCAGCAGTTGAGCACTGCCGTTTCGACATCATTCCAAGATCTCGACACGTACATCCACCACCGAGCCTTCATGCCATCCTTTGCTGGTTCTCTATTGTACCTGACGGTGCTCTCCTTCTCCGGGCAGATGGTGACCTACCTCCTCTCGGTCGGGTGGACCTCAGCGCACATCGGCATCGCGCGGACCGCTTCAGTTGCGTTCGAGATCTCTGCGACGTGGCTCGCGCCGGAGGTCATGTCGAGGATCGGCCCGATCCGCGCAGGGATCTGGTTTGTGAGCTGGCAGATGACGTGCCTTGGGCTGGGGGCGGCAGTGTTCTGGAATGCAGAGTCGCGTGGCATGTCGGCGGGGGGCCTGGTGTGCGGGACGATCCTGAGCCGTGTTGGGTTATGGGGCTTTGATCTTTCAACACAGGTTATCGTCCAGGAGGTCAGTTTGAGTTGACTTGAAGACTCTCTGTGTTCTGAAATAGGTTTTAGGAGGTGGAGGCGACGCGGCGTGGCTCGTTCTCGTCGATGGAGTCTTCGTGGCAGAATGCGTTTGAGCTTTGCTCATACGCCATGACCATGGTTTTCTTCCGCCCCGCTCAGTTCCGTTGGCCGGTCCTTGTGAGCTGTGCGGCGGTATTTTCTGCGGGCGGATTGTACGCGGCATTTGTGCGCGCGCGGCGAGGACATCTGATCCATCTTTCCAGATGCATCGATCCCAAGGGGAGGAAGCGGTCGCTGCCTGAATATGGATATGAGAGGATTTTAAATTCCAGGAATCTGGCGTAAACCCACAGCGACTCGTTATGCCATACTATCGTTAAGTTCATGCTTTCTTATTCTTTTCAAATTTTTATGCTATTAATAATCGCGCTGCGATATGCTAAATCGTCTGTCGTAATTGTAATTTTGCGCGCTCCTTGATACTGTCCTTGTCCTATATTTTCTCGTAAGCAAAATTGGCTCTTACTGAAAACAGTTTTCAGTAATAAGGCCTCGCTGCAAAATCCTGGGAAATATATTTCTCGTTTCTCTACATTCATTGGTGGTTGCTACCGCCTCGCCGACAATAAACTCAAGCTGGCGATGTTCCTATGACTATTTCTAAAATTAGATTATTTCAAAACAGATAAATAGAGATAAATAACACGCCATAAAGGTCTAATTAGTCAATGACGAATTTCAGCGCTGTTCGCTCAACTTTCTCACTTGACGTGTCTTCTACTTTATGCCACGCGTCAAATGTACTGGCGGTGCACAAACCATGTGCGAGCATGCGAACTGTACCTCAACGGGGATCGTTTCTAAAAGCTGCACCCAGAGGAAATGCAAGACACACTGTATTGCGTCGGGAGGCTGCAATGGTCTATCGTCGCATCAGATGTTTTATATGTACGACAATCCAGTCCCTTCTAAGCTGAGATGGCTACAAACTTCCACTCCCTTGCCCCGGCGAACTTCGACGGCTACGACTTCGATCAGAAGTTCACCGCCTTCAGTTGGCCCAGGACTCAACAATTCAGAGGAGCGAAATATTTTTGCCAATGAGAAGGAAACTGGGAAGGAATTCATGGGAGCAGATGCAGCGCGTCTAGCTATGCAGAAGGCGGAGCAGACTGTCCGTGTTTATGCGTGGCGAAAGGTACATGCTTTTTCTTCCACAATATGAGATGCTAAACATATGGCTATGCTACTTTACCCTCCAGAATAACGCTCCCCCAATTGTCGTTGAATTTCAGGACAAATTTACATGGCCGCATTTTGTCCTCAACGACGATGTACTAGTTGATCTAGAGCTCGCACCAGCGAAAGCCATCCAACTCTACCGGCCTTCGCTGGGGCTTTGGGTGAAGATTAAGACTGGACATGTGCTTGATGTCAATGACAATATCCCGGTTTTGGTCAAATCCATGGACGTCACCGCTTGCATAGATTTCAGCCGCCACATGGAGACGGTGCTTGAGGCTGTGAAGTCTCCCGAGCTTCGCGATGCCTTCCGAGTGAAGCTCAGGAACGAAGTAAATAAGAATCACACGACGCTCCTAGAGCAAATGTTTATGAACAGCCAAATTGCCATGGGAATGGATACACGGAAACCTCTTGCGAAACTTCCCCTGTCTAGCCACGAACCTTCTCCGCCACTCCGTCCCCCACCTCCCCCTCTGATTAAAGCCGTAGACTTGCTTACTGAATTCTACTATAAATCCAGGCTAAGCGCTCCTACCGATAAATTTGACAAGAGTTCGATGTAGAAATGCGTGGTCACATTGACTCAGACAAGATGGCGCTAGCAATCAAGGGACGTTACCATATCTCGTATAGTCTCAATATTTACAAGACCAATACTTATAATGAATTGCATTGCTTTCGAAAAGATTATTAAAAAGTTAGCTTCCGGTTTCATACCCTATTCCACTGCTATCTGCCGTCGTTATTGGTTTGATCTATTGCCTTCTTAGAACCTTTTCATGCACATAACGTCTGAGGCGCTGCGAAACCTCGGAGTCGTCCAAGCGAAAATGAGCAAAACATTGGTCTAGCTGCTCCGCATTGACGTCGGAAAGTTCCATCTCCGCTGCGGTAGGTTGGCGCATTTTTGAATTGAAAGATAAAAGGCACCCCATGCAACGCTTAACCGGATCAGGGACATTTTCATCCCAGATCTGGTTGACAGTATTGTTGGGACGCCACCACTGACTGTGCATACGCCATAGCGCCACACCTCGAAAATAAACTTGAATAGGCGATAATAGGGGGTGGAAAGTCAGGTGCGTACCATCATAAACATCAAATTTTGCGAGATCCTGTTGCTCCTGTTCCGAAACAGAGGAATTCGTTGCATGCTTGGAAGGTATGTATGTATGTATCAATTAGAGCACAAAGAAAGCAGAAAACGCCGACAGACCATATAAGACATATGCAGGTGTCGCTCCGAGGGGGAGCCATATTTTTCGCTCCTCCAGGGTCCACCTAAGCTCATTGACAGTTGCTTCCGCCTCTTCGACATTCTCAGCTATAAATTCCAGCTCGAGATTCGCCTGTAATTTTTAGAAAAGCAGATAATATATATTAAACGATTTAAACACACATTCTTGACCACTCAGTGCTGAATTTAGACGGCAGTGGGGCGGAGATAATATTGGCACTGGATGTTGGTTCGTCATAATTCTCACTACAAGCTTTGAATTTTAGATGTCAAAGTCTTAAATCCTGCATGATGCCATGACTTGATATAGGAAGAATAAAGGGGGGGTTTGGGTTGTCAAAGTAAACGCAACGCCACTTGCAGGGTGTAGCCACGTGGTGAATCATCTTATCTTATCTAGCAATCTAAATTGTAGAGTTTCAGTGATGCCCCTGCTCTTTCCGCCAGAGCTCATTCAAATTGTGCTCATTCCCTCCTTTATTGTTGATACCAGAGAATTCTTACGAATGAAACGGGTCCACTCAACTCTCCGTGACCATGTCAAGTCATTGAACACCTTTCACTACCGCATCGCGGCGTTGTCTGCTGGCGTGGAGAACAACCAGCACAGCACGGCAATCATCTCAGAGCGTCTTTCAATTTTGGATATCGTGGAAATGGGATGGGCTCGAGTTAATTTCGCCTTTAAGAAGACAGTACCAGTGCTGCACCAGCTATCGGGCGGAGAGGAAGGTCGCACGGGAGGCTGAGCAGGCGCAGCAAGGCTTAGACTTGGCGATCGATGAGCCTACCAACTATAGTGATACAGCTGGGACTTCTATTGCTCGCGACGCACTCCAAGACTTTGAGGAAGCACTGGCGTACGATCAATGGGGTCCAAGCCTCGCGCGCTGGTTCTCCGGACCTCCCCCTCCCCGGCCAATGGACCGCGACGAGCGCGGGCTCGCGCTGCGTCTCTGCCTTTGGCGCCAAGACGCGCGTACTCGACTTCAACCCACTTTTTGTGCGCCGGTTCACAAAGGGGATGTGGAAGGGCGATGCACCCACGGACATGGTGGCCGAGGCTACTCAAGAAATACATTCTAAAGCGTTTAGAGATTTTATAGTGGGGTGCCTGCAGTATGTCGCTATCGAGATCGGTGGAACTGACTGGGAGTATGCGGGCGTGCTGATGGATAGTGAGCATTTGCTCGGGCTCAAGGTGAGTTTTTGTCTCTGTTTCTTTCTTGGTGGTCGTTTCTGATTTTTTTTTTCTTTGCTGGAATAGATGGATGTGAACGATAGAATAGTAGCGATCCATGTAATGCACATCGGGATAGGCGTATACTATTAAGGTATATATTCCTTTCAAGGTTCTGAATCTCAGTCGATGGATTGCAAATCGAAATTTGGATATTTTATGCCCGCATCTACCATGCATGTCAGAGTTTGCTCAAGCGATTGCCAGTTGCTTGAGCTTGAGGTTGAGTTTGGCGGCGACTCGATGAATCATCTTATCTTATCTAGAAATCTAGATTTTGGTTGTGTGGACTCAGTAGGCGGTTGCACAGCTCTTCTCCTCATCCGACATGCTCCTGCTTCTTCCACCAGAGCTTACTGTGCGCATTATATCCCTCCTTGATCTTCGAGACATCCTAAAAATCAAGCGGGTCCACTCAACATTTCGAGACTATGTCAAGTCGTTCAACACCCTCCAGTACCGCATCGCCACGCTGTCTGCTGGCGTTGAGAACAACCAGCATAGCACAGTGTCCATTTCAGACCGTCTGGAAGTTCTGAATAGCCTTCAATTGGGATGGGCCCGTGGTAATGTCGACTTTAAGAAGACAGTCCCAGTACTGCACCAGCCATCGGGGATATACGACCTAAAGGGCGGGGTGTATCTGCTCGGGGATGTAGACCGGCGCACGCTGCATTATTTCACCCTCCCATGCACCCCAGATGATGAAGTTGTATGGAAGAAAATCGAAATTGAGAAGCTGTTCGTCGATATAGGCCTTGCGATATACGAACACGATCTCATTGCAGTTTTTACTTCGTGTGTATTCTGGGTCTACTTTTTCTATCTGAACTGAGCAAGAAGTCATTTTGCAGCTCGGTCCACCCCACGCAACTGGGCATGCATGTACTGGAAATCCAGTTGCTTGAATTTTCGACAGGCAAGCCCCATCCGCGCGCGCGCACGCCAGCGCTGTTCATTGCAGAGTCATACCATCCCCGCCCCTCCATCAGCTGCGAGATCGTAGGCCGCAACCTCATACTTCTCACCACAAATCACATCAGCGCCTTCCCACCGCCGTCGGACCACTTCTACATCTTCGACTGGGTCACAGGCGAGCGCAAGCTGGTGTGTACTTCCTCTGAATTCATCGACTAACCCGACTTGACTCATGATCAGGGTCTTCAAGCTTCGCAGCACACATACGCAAGTCTAATATTCCTCACGCCAGAGCTTATCCTCCTCCCAAACACGCGCAGATGCTCTTTGGACATCTGGGCCATCCCGTCTGCAGCCGATTCTGACGACGCGCCGACGCCCCAGCCGCTGCTCGTACTCGCGCTCCCCGGGCCGTCGCCTGCAAACTTCCTCATATCGATCACATGCCGCGCCGAGCCCAACCCATCGAGCCCCAGCAGCAGCAGCAACAGCAGCAGCCAGGGCTCGCAGTCACTGTACGAGTTCGGGGCGGCCCACGTGCCGCACTCGCACCGGCCGTTCCACCCCGCTACGCAAGAAGCGCTGATCATCTTCAGCTTGCGTATGCATAATGTGAACACCGGGAGCAGCTCGACATGGTCCATGTTTGTCCGGAAGGGGGATCTGGTAGCGTTTTGCAAGGAGGTGCTTGAGGCGGAGAAGAAGCTCGCTGGGGAAACTCGACGGGAATATGATCCTATGAGGTCATGGGAGGAAGCATTGAACTCGGTGCTTGAGGTGCCGGTCGATTATGTTGATCAGTTCGGAATAGCTATTGCTCAGGATGACAGCCCAGACGGCGAAGACGAATTGGGCTTGGTAGTGGATCAAACTACCGATGTTGACACACTGGGGATTGCTATCGGTCTCGACGGAGCTCAAGGCCTCGAGGAAGGACTGGGCTCGGTAGGGGATGAACTTCCCAATTACGCTGATCCTGTCGGGATTGCTGTCGTTCACCACGGGGCCCAAGATAGTGAGGAGTCGGACTTTCTTCTCAGTGAACTACCAGACAACGATGGGGGTGGAGACGTCGAGCAAGACAACCAAAGCGATGCATCCTCCGACTCCGAGGAATATCACGACGCCATCGCCGGGTCCCCATATCAAGCACCCATCCCGCACGACCAATGGGGCCACCTCGCACGCTGGTTCTGCGCATCCTCCCTGCCTGCACGATGGATCACGACGAGCGCGGGCTCGCGCTGCGTCCATGTGGTCACCCACCCAGACCCGGACGAGCCGTTTTGGGTGCCCGGACGCTCGCGCATCGGGGTGCGCGTGCTCGACTTCAACCCGCACGTCGTGCGCCGGTTCGCGGGGGGCGCGTGGCAGGGCGATGTGTTAGCGGATATGCAGGTCGAGGTCGTGACGGCGCCTCAGGAGATCCACGACAGTTGCTTCCAGGACGTCCTCAAAGGCGGCCTGCCGTATGTCGCCATCGAGATGGGTGGCGCTGGCTGGGAGTATGCGGGTATGCTGATGGATAGTGAGCATTTGCTCGGGCTCAGGGTGAGTGTGTCTGTTTTTCTTGCTGGTCGTTTCTGATATCATCTTTCTGGAACAGACAGATGAAAATGATAAAATTCAGGCGATCGATGTTATGCATATTGGGATGGGCGTATATTAGGATGCTGCTTTTCTTGGGTGACATCAAAAATTAGATATTTGATTGCTTATTACGCTTTCAAGGTTGAGCCACTATGCGTAAGGTAGGCGACATCCATGTCCCGCCAAAGTCACGTGATCGAGCGTGACGAGATATATTGGGCGAAAATTCAGAGAGTCGCAGATTGGTATTCAACTACACACATTACAGAAAATCGGACTCGGTCATCTTCTAGTGCAACAGTATAATGAGCTTTGGAGATACTCCGATCACGTTGAACATGTAAGAGTAAAAAGCCTTAACGAATTTGAGTACACAGACGCGTCCTGATGTGTTGGAAACATCTCTTGCCAGGCAAATGAGTTAGCTGCCCTGGAAGCCGTAAATTTAATCTCGACGCGTCATTGAGTGTAATATCTCTGTTCTTCTTGGTGAAACTAATGTGATTGAATTTAGATTTGCTACGCTCTCACTTCACTTCATGAACGCCTACCAATGTGGACTCAATGGCCGACAGGCAGCATGGGCTTCTAGAAAGTACCGTGGTCATAGAGTGCTTCCCGTACACATTTGGGACGAGCTGGACGCTGCCGGCATGTTCTAGCACACGAAGAGTCCTTTTATTTTAGTAATTTTGCATCTTCTCCACCAAATCTTATCCCCCCATCTAATTATTTGGTACAACAATTACTATATATCTAATGAGCAACTTGACCGAGTTGGATTTCTTAAATTCTTTGTCTTGCATGCTCACGACGCAAAACATGTCATTTGTTCCCAACAAAGTCACAGAAAAGTAACGCCAGGTGACGTTGGCCCAAGAGGTGGCCCCGATTCAGATCTTCAACACTGTTGAGCGAAGCGAGAGAGCCCTGTAAGATGAGTAAGCGCCTGCCGTGGTCTGCCGCCG
>JABCKI010000178.1:0-28424 GCA_018282025.1 Sphagnurus paluster | reverse complement strand
ACTTCTGAACGCCTTCATTTATATTACCAGCTATGTTCTCTGTCTCCAAGAAGCTCCAGAGATACTATCCTCTCTTGGAACGTTGTCGCACCGCGGCGCGAGGATGTCTGTTGAATCAACATATTATTGCTTCTGCGGTCTTGCCGGCATCCATCCTTATCTACCGCTATATCATCCGACCCACGAAACTCGACCAATATCTCCTCGAACCCATCACACACTTTTCTCTCCTTGCCGTAAAGCAATATTTCACGAACCCAGCCCTCATCGGTATATCTCTTCTTCCCTGGGTCGGCGGTGCTATTTACGACCACATCATTGTACCTCGATTCGTTACTCCCCCCACCCCAGAGTTCATCGTCGATGACCAACTTCCAGTTGACGATTCTCCTCACCCTTCCTATCTCCCAGTCAAGATTGAAGCTCAGCAACTTTCTAGGGAAGAGACCTGTCCTTTCATCATCTCTATGAAGGTGGGGAAGGACTGGTCTGTGCCACCATCTATGAATATAGATATTACCCCAACGCAGGAGATCTACCTGATGGCCAACTGGACAAAGAACAAAGCGATTATTCCTCAACATCGCTTCCTCAGTGTTCACGCCGAACTCGAGAATGCGCCAGGACTATATTCAGCGGCGGACGGATACCGCGAGCTCGGACAGCACGTCGCATCGCTCGGTAGGAAGGTTCCATTCGAGCGCTGGGGGGAATTGACGGTGCGCCTGCCCGCCGAGCTTGGCGAGATTGAATATCCTTCTGCATCTTATGAATATCCACCTATTCCTACCGACGAGCTCAGAAACCTCCGTTGGTTAACCTGGAGTGGTCGTCCTGCACAATTAATTTCACCTTCGTCTTGGCTTCCATTCTCGGAACCCCTCCTTCGTCCACTTGTAGAACTTACCCTCACCTGCAACATTTCACTTGATGACTTCTCTCGCATTCTCTTTTGTGCGGTGCAACTCCAAACCCTAGAAGTGCATTCAATCGATCACCAGGCTGATTCGGTTCTGAAAGACATCCCTGGTGGGCTACATTCTGTCACTACGAAAACTCCGCGAAGAAGCATGGAATCTTTGACACTCACCTCATCCGAAGATATCACTCCCATTTTTTCCCATTATTCCTTTGCCACGTTGCGCATGATTAATTTCGACCTTGCGTATCAAGTGACAGACATTCACAAAATCCAAGTCCCCTGGAAGAATCTGAAAACAGTCTTGCTCAAATCCCACAGCCTATCATTAGACAACTCAGATTGGATACGCTACCAATGCCCTCTGGCAAAGCATGAACATATTTCTGTAAAGACTATCCAAAACAACGTCGAGGCATCTTTATAGACTTGTTCGTTACTGGATTGATGCGCATACTAGTATAAGAACCCTAACAAAATATGACCATTCCCTCCCTCCTCAGTGCATCAAATGTATCTAAATCTACTTGGCTTATCTCGAAATCCAATAGCAACTCCTGGAGTTGTATTGTACCATCACCTTCGCTCGTCCTCCGAGACAATATCATTTCTGAGAGCGCGCCTGAAGGAGGTTCGATGGAATGTAAGGCGAGTTTTTGGAGGCGCGGGAGACGCTTTGCGCGCTCTCGCGTCCACGCAAGGAAGGGTATCAATTTGACCATGTCTGTAGACCCATAGACCGTGAGATCAGTAAGGGATGACATTGACGAAGAGTCCAAAATTTCCAAGAGAATGTCTTCGCCACCATCATCCAGGTCGATATATGAATCATAAGAATATATCTGAAGACGGCAGTTGGACCGAGCGAGGAACCCACTAAAAGTCGAGGGTTTGGGATGAGTCGTCGAGGGCACGGGGGATTGATCGATGGAGACTGATACTAAAGATGGAGTAGTAATAGATTCGAAGATGAAATCAGTCATGAATCTTGTTTTCATGGAAAGGTGGCGCAGATAGGGAAGTATAATGGGGTTTTCCAGTTTGCGGACTGTTGTGAGGGATGGACGATACCTCAAGTCATCCGAAAGTTCCCCGCATTCTTGGTACCGAAGGTCGGTAAGAGCTCTGCAGCTGGGGAGAATTTCGAAAAGAAAATCGGGGGGCATAGCGACGTCGATAGTGGTCAGTTGGTTCCAACACATGTCCCGAAACCGACCGTGGCGATATTGGTGCCAGCAATACTGATCATCGCATTTGCATTTTCTCAACGAAAGAGAAGTACCTGCAGCATCCCAGAACTTGTCCAAATCTCTGACAACCTCTTCAAGACAATCGTGATTCTCTTTTCGGCCTTGGACTGCAGCAAATTCGAGCATCGGGAGTGATCCTGGAGATAAAGCCGCGAGGGCCTCAGGAAGCCTGCGCGCGAAACGAAAATCAACGGACTTCCAACGTCGCGAATGACTGATAAGAAGCGTCATGATCTCTGTCTTTAGCGCGCGTTGTTGAGAATACCATTCGGCAGGATCTTCAAATCCAAGAGGTAGTTCACGGATGATAATACTGAGGGGACATGTGCCGGAACGGTCTAACCATGTTTGAAGCAATGGGATACGATTTTTCGTTTTATACGCGTAACGGATTTTGATCGAGGACCAAAGCAAGGGCGTAGACAACGCGACGCTTCGCCAGTGTCGGCAAACTTGTGCCAATAGCATGGGATCCGCATCCTTTCCAGGAGAAAAGGATAGTTTTGAAGGGATGCCGCGGTAAGAGCGCCGAGTGAAGTCTGGTTGCTCAAGGGTGCGGAACAAAATCTCAGCAAGGAGCTCAACAGGAAGACGGTTGATCGGGGGCGCGGTCTCATCGGCGCAGGGGATGGATACCACTGCATCATTCTTCAGGGTACCGTATCGGTACAGCATAAAAAGCTTTTCGTTGACGAGACCTGGAATAAATTTGGAAAGGGGAAAGAGACTTTGGAGTGGAAATGTCGACAAGGAGCGATGGTTCATCTATGTCAAAATGATCAGAGAGTGCTGGACATGAAAGAAAATTTGAACAACACCAACAATATCGCCTGCAATGATCATATTTTCAGAATGTGCGTTTAATTTGATGTCGTGGTAGTCTCGAATAGCAGCTAGCTAGGAATAATCTGCGGGTCATCCTTCAATGTGGTCAAAGATTAAATATTGAAAATGCCTAGCGACACGTCGATGAAGAGCACTTTGCCACACAATAGGACCATTCCGTACACAATTGAGAGTCGGTTGTCGATCAAGCACTCGAATCCCAGACGTGGAGACTGGTAGCGGTCAACAATAGAGACATCCGATATGCGAAGCGGACAGAGATTCCAATGGGGCGGGTCACTCTGGAGGAGTTTTTAGTACTTCGGGCCGCTCAGGCACTAGCTGCCCTGCGAGTCCGCCACTCTCATTATTTATCGTGGCGGCACAAGCGCCGGTTCCCAACTCTCCGAAACCAGTATACGATACTACACACGATATCCGAAATTCTAAACTGACTTAGGGATGTAAAGGGATATATTATAAACAGCTTGATACCATTGATCGCATTTTTAAGACAATTTAATTCAGGGCTGCAGCGTGAGCTCTTCGTCCTTGCGATGACAGGAACATTGACAACATGCCCAACAGTTTTGGGGATGCTTGTGCAGTCAACAGGACCGCAGCAGGTACTGGGGCAGCGCTGGTTCCGCTCACTTGCGCTCTGGCCCTAAGTGAGGCGCTGGGCATAGTGGATTGCAGAGCCGGCGACTTACGGCGGGCTCGTGCGTGCACGTTACGTCTAGTATCAGAGCTGCGCGCGTTGGGCTGTTTTTTGGCACTCACTACTGGCAAACATTTCATCTTGGTATGATGCGCGCACTATAACCAGCGGAATACTGGCCGGCTTATACCACTACCAGTGCTGAGGTGGGTAGGGGCGATGGGTGCGCCGTTTGCACTCTAGTTAGAATACCCATTCAGGCGTAAGCCACCATCGTCTAGATAGAGGTAAGCTTGCGGTTTACGTAGCCCATTGTGCGCGACAATGGTGGGGGTGACCATATCGTCGTCGCTGCTGTCAGCCTCGGAGACGCCTATAGGTTCATCTCCCTTCGAGATCTTGAGCTAACCCTGCACCGGATCGCTTTGCACGTTGAGGCTACCGCGCTCGTCGGGGCGGCTTGTGGTCAATTGTTTCCCTTAGCGATGTTGAAGTGTCTATCAAGCTAGATGGTTCAGAAAGGTAGGTAAGTTGCACGTACCAATTCTCCCATGGCCGCACAGGATCGTTCTTGCCATGTTGACTGAGGAGAGCTTTACTCGACCGGTGGCGTGCGACCTGCAGATTGAACAGATTGTGGGTCGAATTGAGGGAACAAGTTGACACAAAGCCCGAAGTCCGGTGGTTGCTCGAGCTATCATCTATCTTACGTAAGAAATCCGGGGATGATTCCCGAAAAATTGGACGTTCGTTGCACTGAGATGTTGAAACTTACTCACTCTCTGAAGCGCTCTTGCTATCTCTTAGCCATTACTCTGCTACGATATCTCGCCCAACCAGAGCTTGTGTAAGTCAAGGCTATCGATCTCCCTGAGTGCAAGATTTGCACCGGAAGGTTCCCGGCACACCAGCCGCCAGGGTACCTCGAGTTTTAAATAAGAGCAAAACATTCGGATGTCTTCGGTGCTTCTAAAACTCCTACGTGAATGATCCTCCGGGCACTGTACTGTATTTTTTGTGAAAAAAAAAGATCCTGGCGGCGCAGCTCGCATACAAAACTTCTGCGACATGTCGTTCAAGTTATGTAACTGGGATAAAATGCTGTGTTGATGCCTCTTCCTGAAACATGAGACTAAACTTGTAATCATTATTTTTCAACGGGGCATACCTATCATAGTCTGAGGCTAGACTTTTTCTTCCTCTTACTCGTCGATATGTATTAGCAATGATGTATGCGCCCAAGAGGTGCCCGATTCTCCGATCCCGTACGTGGTACGGGTCGGTTTGATCTGGGGGGGAGAGCCAAAACAGGAAGGTTGTTGTGGGCTGTTTGGCAGTACGGCAGCGCGGCAGGGCAGCCAACCATTCTCAACCATTGTCGACGCGCACGTCCTCTCTAAGATGCGTCTCCTTCCATACATCCTTCGCAGAGGGCAAATTGATTGCGCAAGAAAATTAAATTCTCAGTCTAATATTTAATCTACATAAAGTAAAATCTCATAACTGAATCAATACCAACCCAGAAGACCCAGGCTCAGGCCAAACCAAGCACTCCAGAGTGTCTGAACATCTATGCACAGCTATCATGATTCCTGGTGTAGTATTATTTCCTTCCTCTCTGTGATCATTGTGGCGACTCTCTTCACACATTGTGCACTCTGCATAGTATCCTTCCCCAGAAGCAGGGAAATCCTCCACCTGCATTTCATTTGCCTTACCACAGCACATAGCTGCATATAGCGATTATATCTACGCAATAATATACTATTCACCTCTGACTGAGCGAAGCCTGAGCGGTGAGCACGACGCGCGAACTGATGAGCATGAGTTTGCCGACGAACGCAAAGTTCCGTTTGTACCCTGAAGGGTAGAGTCCCCACGTACAAGATCGGAGGATCTGTCACCTCTTGATCGGCGCTACCTCTTGACCTGGATGGGAACATACTGCTACAAATTGGAATGACACGGTTCAAAGTCCATAAGAGCAGGCTTGCGCGCGAGTCTGTCTGGTTCAAAAAGCTCTTTCGACAGGCTCTAGAACTGAATGGTGCGGAAGTAGGACGAGAGGACCAGGCAGGGGGAAAAGAGGACGAGAATGGAGAGCGGGATAGTGATGACAAGGATGAGAGTGAAGAGGACGACGAACAAGAGGGGCCGAAACCGAGCGACGTGCGCATGCAGAAAGCAGGGAGATACCCATTATACTTTCTCGATTCAACGGAGTACGAAATCACTCTGAAGGACTTTGAGGCCTTGCTGAGTGCCCTCGACGATGTGATGTGAGTCATGCATTCATTTTCCCTGTCTGCCGTCCTCACATACGTCCAAAAACTTCTACTATGAGCCACCAGAGTTCCCCGCCGTGGCCTCAATCTTTCGGGCAGCTATTACCTTGCAAGTGGAACGCATGAGCAAATTTGCACGCAAATATATTCAAGAAATTTTTCATAGTGACCTGCACGATCTGATTAAAGGCGGCTCTAGCATGGCTACGCGATATGCTGCCGAGGCTGTGCTCCTCGGACGTGACTGGGAGATGCCCGATATCCTCAAACGGGCTTTCTACGAATTAATCAAACGCCCCAGCTTAGGAGACGACATTGAGGAAGACAAAGCCGTCATCCAAAAGCTGTCCAGCGCCGATCATGTACGTCTTACAAATGGACAAAAGCGTATCGCGACAACCTGGATTGACGTGTCCTCGTTCCCGGCTCTTGTCTGCCCATATTCGAGAAAGACAAGCAATGCAAATCGCAGGCCGTTCGACTACAGTACTGGGACCTTCTCATCAAGACTGGTGTCCTGCACAAATATCGCTTCGATCCTATCAGTGGGCTACAAAACCTCATTGATGCCAACTGGAAGAAGATTGGTTATTGTGCAGTATGTTCAGAAAAAAGAAAAGCAGACCTGCGCGAGCAGCAGGAGGAGAGATGGTCACTTATGGAGGTGTAGTTTGACACAGATTGAGCACTTTCACTCAAGTTATTGCTTTTAGACAGGGTTATATACGAAAATATATGCTTTATATAACCGTCCCTTCCAGAATCTTTCTCATTCGTGGCGTGTCGGACAAGTGTCAAGCTTTTTTCTGAGATTTTGAGAGCGTTTTAGTAATTATTTCCTATCTTGGGGCTTGTTCGATAACTCTGAACGCAGTGTGACATTACCGGACCTATTTCTGGGCCTCTCCATTGTGAGTCTGTCAACTCGCTCGAAAACCCACGACTCAAAACTATGAAACTGTCAGATTAGAGTCCGTGGCTACATACTTGCACTGAGCCATGACGTGTCCGCGTCCGTCTTGCTCGTGCGGATCGGCAAGAAACACATGTTGCGAAGCAAAACATGCTGGCGTTGACGGTTGCCGTCTCTGCCGCTGACTTAAATTTCCCGTTATAGACTGAGGGAGGTACCAGTGGACGTCACAGACGGCCAGGATCGAAGAATCTGGCGCCTCTTATCTTTTTCTAAGAAAACATCGCACAGGGTCCGTATTGGACCCACAGTGTCAGCCAACTCAACTCTCAAGTAAACGCGGGCTCCCAGCCTGGATCCCCGCCTTCCTTCAAAGGTAAGCCTAACATGCCCACAAATTCTCGGCCTTTTTCCCTCTTGAGACTCCCAAAATACACCATGCTGCGGGAGCGCAATGGAGTTTCCTGCGGCCAACTTGAGCCATCAAACTCGTGGTGCGTGGCGCCAATCGGACATTGTGAATTTTCAAGCGCTCACGCAATTCAGGTCTGTGGACAGGATTCTGCCGAAGTTCTATATATCTAATGACTCATCACAACACCCTATTATAGTTCACTAGCGTATTATGAGGCCAACACGACGTGTACTAACCCGATAATAACCAGATTCCGATATCAGGCTAAAGCAGCCGTCTCCTATTTAATAGTTACACCTTGGCGCCAACTTGAACCCCATCGCTTTTTGACCTCCAACCAATGGATGGCTATCATGCATTCTTGTTCTCCCTTGCCATCATCCTATTTTACACCATCAGAGCTTACACGACTCAAAGAAATATTCCTTTGCCCCCAGGACCACCTGCAGATCCACTGATAGGCCATCTTCGCAGCATCCCCACGTCTGACCAACATACCTTCTTTTATAAACTGGGGCAGAAATACGGTTCGCTATCCGATATCTATCATACGATTTTGTCTAATTTATAAATGGTTTCTAAGGAGACGTCATTCACCTGAGAATTCTAGGAAAATCGCTGATCGTCTTGAACAGCATCAAAGCCGCCACAGATCTTCTTGAGAAGCGTAGTGCAAACTATAGCGATCGACCAGTATTGCCCATTTTCCAACTGTTAGTCTTTTGAAACATCCGAGGAGGTCTCTTAAATTTAATTTTCTGCAGTATGGGCATGGGTGATACTCTAGCATTCCAGCGATATGGCAAGGAATTCCGCGCACAGCGCCGGATGGCTGAACAATATTTCAGAAAGGACAGGGGATCGAAGGAGCATCACCCGATCCAGACCCGTTGTGCACGTACTCTCGTTCGGGATCTCCTTTCCACTCCCGAAAAACGATCTGATCTACTAATGAGGTGACGAATTACTTTTCCGTTGTAGATTGACTGTACCATATTTTTTTCAGGTTCTCAACCTCAGTCATCATAGAAGCATCTTACGGGCACAGAATCGAAGACTCTGCCACCGATCGATTCCTCGAAATTGCGGGTGCATGCGGTGAAGCGTCAGCACGATGTGGACCTCCGGGAAGTACACCAGTTGACCTATTCCCTATTCGTGAGTCTTGCCCGATATTTCACTGCGTTTCAAATTATTTACTTCTCCTTCTAGTTCAAAATTTCCCGTCGTGGTTCCCTGGAACATTCTACGGGACTGTAGCCAAAGAATCATGGCAGGCATTTAGAGATCTTCGAGAATATCCGTTCTCTCGAGGACTCGAAAATATAGTAAGTTTGTCTCGGGCAAGCAGGCGTTCAAGTTTTAATGTTTCCGACAGGAGAAAGGAACTGCGAAGCCGTCCTTCCTATCATCACTCATAGGGAGCATCGACCCCAAAGGTTTAGAAAACCTGGAGTTGGTTGATAGAATAAAAGCACTATGTGGGTTAACATATGTAGCGGGCGCAGAAACGGTATGGAGCCCTATTTTCAAAGTCTTCTACCCGATACAAACCAAATCAGACGGCAGGAACCCTTTCCTTTTTTTTCTTGGCCATGGTGCTTTACCCAGAGACTCAATTGGAGGCTCAAAAGGAGATAGATGCAATCATTAGCTCTGATCGCCTTCCTGAACTGAGCGATCGGGGAAGCCTACCATACCTAGAGTGTCTCGTTCAAGAGGTTTTCAGGTATTTCTTAGTTCTTCGATGAATTTTATTCTCGAATAATAGCTCGATTAGATGGAATCCAGCAACACCAGCCGGCTCGTTCATTATCAACACCGGAATTGATTTTTATACTGACGCTTATAACAGGGATCCCACACAGGGTGCTAGAAGATGACGTATACAATGGGATGTTCATTCCAAAGGGCTCAACAGTCATCGCCAATGCCAGGTGCGTATCTCCTGTCCTTTTTTGTCACTATGTCTTACACTCATACATCATACGTTATCTTCCTTGACGGATTCAACTTGAAGAGCGATGACCTGGGACGAGTCCACTTACAAAGATCCATTCAAATTTGAGCCAAAGAGATTTCTGCCGGAACCGTTAGGTCGTGGTGAACCAACTACCACTGCTGGATTTGGATTCGGGAGACGGTACGTATACACGGCGCATGCAACTTTATCTTCTCTCTCAAGTTTTTGACTGACCAACATGGGATTCAGGATATGCCCCGGTCGCTACCTGGCTACCGATAGTAGCTGGATTGCAATTGCTACCATCCTGGCAGCGATTTCAATTTCCAGAACCATCGGGGAAGATGGTAAGGAGATCATTCCGGACAGCAGCTCAGAGGCTTCCGGAATATCAAGGTATGATCTAGACCCGTTTATCTACTGCTAGATATTTATTAATCTTGCTGCCTCAAGTCGTCCTTCGCCTTTTTTGTGTTCCCTGAAGGCACGAAATACTATTTCTGAAAACCTCCTCGAACAGTATTTAGTTGAAATATAATTTCACGCGTTGCATGTAGTAGTATGATATCCTTTTCAATTTCATTCCACTGTCAATTTTTGAATGTCCTTGGTATGGGGAATTGACTCCTCACGAAGATAACCACGGCGAGCTACCCATTGTTGTGTAAGAGTACCCCGATAAACATTTCGGAATGGGAGACTGAAGGAAGTTAGTTGGTGATGAGCTTGACCTGAAAACCCCCTTTCCTTCGTCGAGTAATTGGACCTCGCAGCTCACGGAACGACTATGTAGTATGGAGTCTATTAGCATCCTGTACATCAACTTCCAGGTGCATACTCACCGAAGCCTAGAGTTAGGATCAAGTGTTGCATTAGCATAACTCTTTAGAATGTGCTAGCACTACTACATTCAAGTGCTCTGTGTGACTGAATCGATCAACGGCAGAGGCAGCCCATCAATTCCCGATTCCCATTTCCTGGGAAATGGCTGCTAATACAATGACGAGACTATCACGAAAACAGGCTGAGTATTCCTGTTAGCATACCATACATCGATTCTAAAGCGCAGACTCACCGAAGCCTAGACAATATTTGCACAACGCGTTCAATTGAGTTGATGAGCTCACAGTTGCTCTGCAGGTGTAACGCACGTCACCTTGATAAACTAGGCAGAGGCAGTTTCCTAGAGGCTAGCCACCAATCGCTGAATTTCAGATCAATCCCGAATAGAAAGAAAAGCTGCCAGAGCATGTATTATGAGCCACAGAGGAACGAGTCTAGTCGCCCGACGGGGCCGTACAGCGCGATAAAGCCGCGGCAGGTATGCGTACAGAGATAACGATCAAAAACGTCGAAGGAAGTAAGCACAAGGGCGCATGGGCATATCGATATGCCATGCGGGGTAGAAGGGAGAAAGGGAAAGCTACACGTTAAGGTTGTTATGTTGAGTCCGAGCTAGGAGGAATAAGGTAATACACAGGGGGGTTAGAGTCGTAAAAACGGAGGGAATAGACAAGAAGGGGGAGAACAGGAACGTAATGATACAGTTTAATTCAGGGGGCGTTTAGTGCCGTTCGATTTCAGGATTCAGGATGCGGGGTTCGTTTTGTCGTTTTAGTTCATAAATAAAGATTGTCGGTTTTCGTGGAGAGTGGTCGTTGTGGGAGTGGGGAAATTAAGCCAGTGTGCGGGTGGGTGCGGGCGCACGGCGCCACGAGCCGACGATGCTCGCGGTGGCCGAAGCCCTGGAGGCAGCTTGAGCCTGGGCCTGGACGCGTTGGGGAGGAACGTAGACGCCCTGAGCGCGGGCAGGCACGACGTATTTCGCCGGGGCTGCAACTGTGGGGGCCGCGGGGCGGGGTGCTGCAGAGCTGGAGGCGCCGCCGAGCATAACACCACCAGTGAGGACTGTGCTGACGCCACCTTGGTAGAGGTACTTGGTGGGTGCTGGCTTGGATGCAGCAACTGGCGCTGGCCTGGACCGAGTGAAAGCCGGCCTGGGCTGGGTGAAGGGAGCCTTGTTTTGTGTGAAGGAAGGCTTTACAGGTGCGACTGAGGGAGTCGAGGAGAGGGAAGTGGCAGAGGAGCCGGAGGAGCGGGAAGAGAATGAGAATCCGGAATCAGAAACGTCGGAGGCGCGCGAGCTGGGGCGCGAGATTTCTGTGCTGTCGCTGTCGGAACTGATAGTAGAAACTGTGGAGATGGGCGATGCGAGGATGGCACTGGCAACGTCGACTGCTACATGTGCGGATGGTTGTTCGCCGACGTAGACGTTTGCGACCTGTCCGGTGGACCGCTTGATAACGTAGACGCGGGTGGGCTCGATGATGAGGTCGAACGCGGCGCCGCCGAGGGTCTGGAACCACTCTGACCAGCGGATGCCGAAGGCCACGCAGGCGAGCTGGAGGGGAAGAGGTGCGAGCGCTCCTGGGGTGAAGACGAGGCGTTGGCCGAATGCGGCGCGCGGAGTGAGCGCGGTTACCAGGAAGGCCTGGAGCGCAAAGATGGTAGCGGGTATTGCACCCAGGAGCGAGAGGGGGCGGGTGAGGAAGACGGCCGAGGCAAGAATGGCAGGGGAGGAGGCGCTGGTAGACATTTTTGAGTGGCGTAGAGGAATACTTGGTTGTTTTGCGTTAATGAGACGAGCGAACGATCGGCTTGCGATGCGAGACGTGAGCGATGCTGTTGGGAGGTGTTGGCTAATTATCCTAGAGATACTAATCCATCGATAGACATACCGATTGATTTATGGATACAGTGGCTGAAGACTTGGAGAGCAGAAAGCGTGAAGTCTATGAGAGCAAGAGAAGTGAGAGCGAGAGATAGTCGTTGAGTCTGGAGAGTGTAGACGTTGAAGAGCCAGTGACTGGATGCGTTTCCCTGGCATCCTGGATGTGGTTCTTATAGGATACAGTGGCAGGTTAGGACGGTTACAGCCGTGAATGGGAAGAGAATGCAAAGGATGGCCATTGTCGGCAGAACAATGCAATTGTTTGCAAGCGACGTCGGCAGCTATTACGTCCGTGTCGGGCAAGCTTTGCCACGCACAAAAAATAGCTGATGTATCGATCAATCACGCCATACTTACAGATTGGGTTCTGAAATGCTCAACGTTACCTATTTCAACTGTGGACTGCTCAAAGAATTTCAAAGAAGTCAAGATATTTTCCGTTGCAGATGAAACAAAAAAAAATACAGCAAATAACCGGCAGTGTTAGAAGGAACTTGCGGAAGTAAATGAAAAAAGCAAGAAAAAAAAAACAGGAAGGAACCGTCATTGATGGCATCAGTGGCTGTTCTATACAGGTTGCCGTGTCAATATCCGTTAGTACGACTTTGAATGGTAGACCTCTCTAAGGCTCATTCATGACTCATTCAAGTGAAAATATCCAAGCCCTTCTTCAGCTTCAGGTCAGCTAATAACTCCAGGTTAGTTTAGGAGGCTAATGTAATTTTTTTTTATAGATTTCCTATGACAATAAATCGATTTAGTCCGATACACTAGATGTCCGCTCCAAGAACTGCACACTTCTCATTCTAGTAGAGGGAGGCAGGGAGGATCCACGTTCCCTGCTAGGACAACTCCATGATATCATGGCTCGGAATATGTCATTGACACCCTCCGTCGTGGTACTCAAGCACAAGTGCGCTACACGCCAGGCACCGGCGACAACGAACCTACGGCTATGTTCGCTGGTTTCAGTCCCGCCACGCCTCTGAGAGCTAGGAGATCAGCAGCGCGTGGCCTCGCCATGTAGGGCATGCAAGTCCTGTGCATATCGCGGGTTTCGACAGCCAGAGACTGAGAGTAAGCCAGCCCACTAGTTTCTTCCTCGGAGTAAGCGTTGACAGAGCTCGTTCATAGACACAGGGCCCTATACATACTAAAAATACTCGTCAGCAAATCACACCACGCATCTCACCAGACACTCCACTCACCACATACGACACCGACCCCCGTCCTGACCTACGTCTTGACGACGTCGGCGGTATAACCACATACCCCGGCATCGCGGCTCCATACGCCCCATACCCGCCTACCGGCATATAACCCCCAGAGGGCAACTCAACGCTGAACGAGCTCCCCCGCGAACGCGAGTGCGAGTGCCTCCGCTCATCATGATACCGATTATACTCCAGCGGGCTCGGCGGCGGCGACACCATCATATGGTGGGGTTGGGGCTGGGGCTGCGCATACCCATACGTGTAGTGTGGGGGCCCGTGGTGCATGTGCATCTGCGGAGGAGCCAAGGGCATGGGACCGGGCGATCCTGGGCCGCGCGCGTACATGAAGTCTACGTCGGGTGTGTACGGCGGCGACGGGCCGTACGTGTATAGGCTCGCTGCCATCCCTGTGCTGTGCCCGGGCTCGAAGCTGAATGGCGCCCCCAGCGGTGGGCCAGGGAGAAGCAGCGGTGGGGGCGGGGGTGCGCGCTGGCGGTGGTGCCCGTCGTACGCGGACGGTCTGCGCGGCCCGGTAGGGTCCACGAGGGCAGCAGCGTTCCCGAACTCGGGGCGGTGCTCCTCTGTCCGGTCGACCCACTTTGAGATGCGATGCATGTTCGCGAGGTGCGCTTGGTATGCCTCGGGCGAGAAGTCGTATTCTGTCATTGCGTTGGCTTGATAGGAAAGAGGAAGAGGAATGGAGGGATATTAGGGAGGGCAGGGAGCTTTATGGTACTTATACGAGACCCGGAAGAGGGACTTGGAGGGAAGGGGCAGGAAGGGATGGACCGGAGACTCGGGGATTCTTGGAAGGAACAGACGAAAGGGATAGCTCAGATATTTATCTGGCAGCGCAGTCAAATGTACCAGCCCCCGATGTTATGCCGACCGGTGCAGGAATCATCGCAACTCAGTAGTCACTACTCGGTGGCGGTACCCTATCGACGTACAGTGCGTTGGACCCAAATTGTATTATGATGTCTACTTCATATCCGCCACATGTACATACCGGAAGTACCAATAATATATATGCATCTACGAACATTAACCCTGCTCTTTAGGAAATCGCAGCACCGCAGCAGGTATAGCTTTGGGCTTCCTGGCGCTCCCGGGCGACGAAGTAATGGCTTGCCGGCGCCATCACGCATATGGCTGTGTTCATCCCGAGGTGGCTGTGTATACCTTCATCCATCTTTTGCTGCAGGAAAATCAGGCAGCTTGACTATATATGTACATCTGGGGATGACACAGTGATGTTTCAACTGGCGGTTGCAGAAATAGTAGCCGTTTGAGTCTTTATGTCGTCGAGAATCAATGGTATCCGAGATCGATTGTACCGACCTGAGTATTGCGCTTTCTGGAAGAGAGACATGGCAACTTGGCCGAGTGGTCTAAGGCGCTGGAATTAGGTCTTCCGAAATCCAGTCCGAAAGGGCGTGAGTTCGAACCTCACAGTTGTCACAGCTGAATAAAAGTCATGCTTTTGAGTATTAGAGCTAAGTAATCTTTTCGCACTACTTTTCACCACACCCATTCAATTTGACAATCCAAGGGTAACTAAACTTTGTGCATTGTGCATTGAAGGACTCGACTACGTCATGCGTCCTCACACTGGTTTTTGCAAAATAGCAGAGCCATAGTAAGTATATAGTATACTTGACCCTCTACATGCCACTGAGTCTTTCTATCTATCTATCTCTGCGGCCTGACTGTCTCTGAAGAAAACTTACATGCCTACACAAGTCTCACAGCAGAAGCAGCCTCATAATCATTCCTCAACAAAGCGACAAGGTAGAATTAATCTTGTCGACGAGTTTCGGTGGGCGAGAGACTACTAGTATACCCTACACCAAGTGCACTAGTATGTGACCCCCTGTGTCACGGCGCCGGGGCATCGGGAAGATGCAGTAGGCTGTCAGGTGCGACTCTACCATTTTCCGGGGCGCCAATTGAATACATGAACAGTCAAGTAACTCGATTTGCATGAGAATGGTCAGCATCACAGGAGACCGCGCATGGTGAATATACTAGATTTTCTCTTCGTGGGACGGCGTGGCGCACGCAGCGTACCTTTTACCGATTTCTTCCTCTAGATTAGACACCATAGATATAGCTCTTTCTAGCTACTTGATACCCCGGTCTTCCCGCATGCCGAAGCAGCGAAAAATCTATCGACGAACTTACCTGAGTCGCGGAACTTTTACGTATTAGTAACATGCAATCTGCGTGGTTCCACGTTTTCTTTAAACCGCACGCCAAATGAATTTGGTATTTTATTCATACCCAATCCTCGGGATAGAGGAGGGTATGCCGTAGAAAGGTCCGTATTTAAGCACTCAAATATTAGGCATTAGACACCCTAGATCTAGTCGAGAGTACCAAGGGCTAAGCGATTAGGCAGCAAGACGCTATTCAATGTCACCAGAGCATGAAGAAGTAGCCTTATTCAAGAGAAAGGCGCCAGAGCGCTCCAGAAGGGGAGAGGCGCACTGGAATACTGGAGAGTCACCACATATCTTAGCCGCTGAGTCAGTGGGGCACGATTACCGATATGGACGCGCTAGTTGGGCTGCAGATTGCGGCGACCAATCAAGCGGTGTCGCGGATATGGGCGATAAGAATTCATCGCGCTTGAGGACGAGCTTGCTTAAATACACGTCGGGATCTAAATATAGAACGCTAATGTGACGTCATTTGAAGGAAGGACGTCAGGGAATAGGGAAGTACGTCATTGATAGTGACTCTTAAGAGTTAAGCTCGAGCGAGTTCTAAAATTTTTGAAAGTTGTGAATTTTTATATTTTTGCAAGGGTAATCGTACATCACTATGTGGGTGGGAGGCTTCACGGTGAATTTTCCATTGCTGCGGAGTTTAGGTATGGTATCAAACGTTCGATTTCTCACAATGACTCATGAGTATTCAGAACATGAATCATTCTCCCAACTTCTCGAGACCCGGACAGCTCAAGGTCCTACATTTAGATGGCTGAAATCCCACTCCTGTCAAATCCATGGATCTGAAAAAGCCCAAATTGGATATCTCTGAGCGATAACGCCCAAAATTTGAGGTTTGCACGCATGTTCAATACAGCAAAAGCCCCCCTCTTAGCCAAAAATCTGGCACCCTCGTATATCACATTGAAAATAGCAGCCCCACCGCTCGATAGAATACTATTGTGATGCTGGATGAGTAATAGATGTGTACATCATAACACATCGATGGCGCCCTCTATAATTTTCCGCCTTAATGAAAGGATATCCAATCTCGTTGAATGGAATGAGACGCTGGTGGCGAAGATATGAAGGTTATTAATCTATAAAATAAAATTGACATGATTTATTGTATGTACTACACAAGTACCTACAGTAGTTGTTCAAGTCCGAGGCTGTACACTGTACAGATATCACCTTTTTAGGCTGCTTTTGTGCTTGAAAATTTCACTGATGAGTGATTGTTATGCTTCGGGCTAGTAGTTGTTGTTGCCGAGTAGGTGTGTATTAGGATAATTGACAAGAGTGAAAATAAATTCCAGCTATGGTTGTACAGTCGAAACAAATATGCCTGGCACACGACTTTTTTGTATTTACGTACTAGGGCTGCGGAGTGCGGACTGGCGTTGACGGAGTAACACCGGTTGCGCATAAAAACCGTCGCACGTGGCAACGTGATTTGGCTCCGGAAACGGATTCATCGACCAACTAGCGCTTATATTTTCGTCCGCACTATAAGACTACCTTTCCGCCACCACTTGACGAATGGCCGCCAACCCAAACTATCTGCTAAATTTCTTCACGACTTCATAATCCCGTACGCCATCGGCTGTGATCGAGACAGACACGTAACACTTTATTTCCTGTTATTTCCCGCCATGACGGAGTACGACTTCAGCCCCGAGGCGTACGAGCATCACATGAAAAAACAGCGCAAGATTGGGAGATGGGTTGATGACACGAACCGCGCCTGGCCTAACCTCGGTGACCCCTTCCAGCCTGCAACTCCTGCAGCCGGCCTCTTGGTCGAACTTCCTCCGGACCGTGCAGCAAGAAAGGCGGAGCGTGAGCGCACCCGTGAGCAAAAAAAAGACCGAGAGAAGGACAGGGATAAAAGCAGACACCGGGACAAGGACAGAGACAGAGATAGAGACAGGCACAGAGATGCAGACCGGGATAGGTCTAGAGATAGAGACCGCGATAGAGGGAGAGATGAGCACTATCACAGCCATCGAGAGAGGGACCGTGAACCAACATATCGCTCGACGTCGCATGGTCGCTCGAGCACACAGTCACAAGCACGTCCAGCGCCAGCGCGCCACCACACAGTTAACGTTCCCCCCGTCCCCACTGCGCCACCCCTGCGTGCCCGCCGTGCCTCATACGACCACTATAACTATGCCCCCACGATTGCCCCACCACCACCCCAGCAGCAGCCCACTTGGAAGCCTCAAGTTGACCTACGTCCTGCGGTCCACATCCCCACACAAAATCCCAACGTATACTATACCCACGCCACGGGCCCAGGTCCAGGCCCAATGCCTCCCATACCCATGCATCCGCCAGAGCCAAAGTACCTCCCCCGCGCACCGCTTCCTGCGTCAATGCAAGTGGCCCCACATTCTGCCCCAGCGGCGTACGGCCCAGGATTTGTGCAGCCCATCCCTCCGACAGCTTCGTTCATCGGGGGGCCGGGCTACGTACTTATCAACTCCAACTCGCGCCCCGTCATCCCGCCACCGTCGTCCCCGCGTCCAGCAAAGGTACGTGCACGCTTGGTTCTTCGGGCCTGTGGGCGTTTGCTGCTCTTCTATCGCCGCCGTCATGAGGTCTGATTGATTCTTTGCAGCAACCACCACTTCTCAAGCGTCTGTTGACCGGCTTGACGGGCTCGAAGAAGGGTCAAAAGTCGCCGGAGAGCGAGGCACAGCTCCAGTATAAGAGAGGGGGTTCTCTAGATCGGGAGATGTTTATAGGGATGGAAGACCGCCCGCGATCGGGATTACTTCGTAAGAGCGAGCGTGAGGGTGCCAAAGTGCGTCGCCGCAAGAGTCAGTGAGTGACCTGCTGGCCCTCTTTCCCATCTGTCCCCTATTCGCTATTTTTTTTTTACTTTCCGGAAGGGCGGGGTCTTGTTTGGGGTATCAGCGCGAGCCGCTTGAAAACCCTCTCCCGCCTGGCCTCGCCGTTCTGTCCAATACTTAAAATTTGGATAACACCAATACGCATCGTATCTATCCTCCACCTGCGCAATTTCCTGTGTCCTTAGGCTCCACTGTGACTACCACAAGTGGAGCAGCATCATATATTTATCCCGCTTCCCTCTGTCTCTATACATATATCCATACACCCGGATCCCGTCACAGCGCTATACCTTAACGTACCTCCGAACCTACTGCTTCATCCGACGCCCGTCTTTACAACACCATACGATACCTCATTTACGACCACTACTAATGCCTGCCATGTGTTTTTCTATCTTTGCCTGCCAGCGCTTTATTTTGGGATGTAGAGCCATCTCAGCACTGAGTATGTAGAAGTTGTACCTGCTCCGTGGGGTTCTTTGTGGTGAGCGCACGCGATGCTGCTGCTGTAGCCTGGGATCATCCGACCGCTGGCGTAGTAGTCCATTAGACCAAGGTCTATCGGACCTTGGTTCACTTTGGCTGTAGCCCCATCACCTCAATTAGAGCTCCGGGATCTCTTCGACGTCACCACGCCGCTGTGTATTACAATTATATTATTGCATTCGAAAGGCCAAAAGCTCATTATTGAATAATCAGAGGATGGTTTTCCATACATATGACTCAATAGATCAAAAATTGACTTGGAATTGCTGCTTGTAAAGCCTCAATTAGGCTAGGAAATCACCCAAATGTACGTTCAAAATTATCAATTATCAGCGTCAGTAGTGAAAGAATTGTGCAATGGGGATGGTTGGAAATTATAATACATAGACTATAGTACTTAGTAACTTACATGATTTTCTAGCTATTGATAAATATATAAAGAGAGACTAGCTATCATTTTCATGTCAATAACACATTTTTACTGAAAGAATTTCTGAAATTTAGCTGTCGTGTACGATCCTTGGCTTCACTATATAATAATCAACACACTGCTTTTCGACACGACGCGTTCAGCGGGAAACGTTCCTATTCGGTTCAGTCGGAGAATCCGGAAAGACTTCGCGAAGTTGATGGGTCCCTGGTCTTAGCGGGAGTCTATTGGACCTTAGCCCAATGGACTACTACGCCAGTGGTCAGGTCTTCTGTGTAGCCTTCGATAAAACCAATCATGCTGACGTTACGGGGCCTGCCCATAGTAGTTCCTTTTGGGCGAAATGTGCTAGAAACTTTAAATTTGTTTTTACGTTTCCATGTCGTATCAGACCGGAGTACAACCGAGTTACGGTTATTGATATTCATGTACGGATATGTGGCCTGCATCATACGTGTATTGAACATGTGTCGCACATACGTAGCGTGATATGTGAGTACGTGAGACTGGTATGTAATGGCAGTGGTGTTTCAAAGCGTAGGGAGTGGAGGGTCCGTGTGTCCAGACGACGAGCGAGAAAATGGGATGGGTAGGGTGGGAGGACGCGATGAGGGGGGAAATAAGGGTATATACAGGTCGTGATTTCATAAACGCGATAAAGATGAGGCAAGAAAAAAAAAAGACACTCGGGTTACCACCCCTCCCACCCGGAGCCACAAGTAGCGACGCCCTTGCCCGCCTCGGCACGCATCAGGTTACTCAGTGTCACATTCACACCGCGCAGGTCCTCGAGCCACACCCCGCCGTCCCTGCACCGCTCCAACACACACCGCCAGAACCGCAGCACCTGCCGTGTCTCCGCGCTCACCACCGCTCGCGCAGGCACCATGCCGAGTCCCGCATCCCCACCCGCAGCATCGCTAACCCGGCGTCGGAAAAGCCGCCCGAGCCCAAACCGCGGCGGCCGCGACGCGACGCTGGCAGTCGATGCACCGACCCCGAGACCGAGGCCTAGCCCACCACCGCGCCGCATGAGATCGCTCTCCCAGCTCAGGTCCCGGATGTACCGCAGGGCCGGGAACGCGTCGCGCTGGAGGAGACTCCCGATCTGCTGCAGCAGCATGAAGAACGGCTCCTCGCTGTCCACATGGTGTGACGGGAAGTCGTCCCGGAGGCGTTTGTCGATGTCGCGGATACCGATGAGCTGCAGCGTCGGGTGGGTCGGCAGCAGCACGTGTGGTGCGATCCAGTCGGGGTGCTGCCAGTTCCACTCGGCGTCGGCGCTGCAGATGAACTCGACGAGGTTGGGGCACCACGCTGCTAGCGGGATCCCGGGCGAGGTGGATCCGGACGCGTTGGGCGCGGGTGCAGTGAGGTAGTGTTCCTCGATGGACGAGGATGAGTGTCCGAGCTCGAGCTGGGTTAGCTTCGGCCCATGCACGAGGAAGAATTCTGAAAATCCAGACGAGGCGTAGGAGAAATCCGCTGAGACCACCGAGAGGTTTTGTAGTGCTGGCATTGACCATGTAGAGAGGACAGCGAAGGTGGCGTTGTCGAGCGTCACCTTGAGGGACCGCAGAGCGGGTAGAGTGAGTGAGATGTTAGGGGTGTCGGGGATGGGGCATTTTGATAGCGAAGATATGGCTGAAGGGAACATGGAATGAAGGTGGGACGAACAAAAGTTGAGCTCTAGGAATTCAAGATTGGCGGCGGTGGTCTCAAGCATAGGGCTCATGTGAAGGTGAAACGAGACGTCGTCGTAGTTGGTCCAGGATAGGCGGCGCAGGGAATTGTTGGGGTGTGCGAGAGCTGAGAGCAGCTGCTTAGGAGATGCGCGTGGATCGGAATAGGCCGAGTCGAGGTGAAAGCTACGCCGAATAGAACGATAGTCACTGTATACCACCAGCCGGGGGGCACAGTCGAGGATGGTGCGTAGGTCAGCAGGGTCGCAACGCTCAAGCGATGGTGTCTCAATGTGCAACCGGCGGATGTATTTCCCACTACTAGAGCTGGTGCTCGCAAGGACGGCGGCGAGTAATCGGGCCTCACTTGCTCGACTGATCCATACGAATTCGAACAAGATTTCCTGTGCGTAAGTGTACCATGCTTTGCAGACCAGGGTCATGAGCGCCTTGCGGCGCATCGCTGCACGATAATATGTGAGGCGGTGTTGGAGATGGATTTGTGAGTGTGAAAGAGAGAGAAATGAGACGGCGGGTGAGTACTCGTCGTGGTTGGTGCACGCGGAGCATGTAGCGTAGCGCAAGATGAGAATCCATAGCTCTGGGGGGAGACAGGGGAGGTGTTGTTGCCGATGACTTTCGTTCTGCATCTGCTTGCCGGAGGACGACCTAGGATTAAGACTGAGATTAGCCACTACTGTTTCATGCATCTTGCCATATGAAATCAGGTGCAAAATGTGTACATTCCATATCCATTCTAGACCTGTCGATACACCCTGTCTGGTAGCTCTCCGTGGCTCCAAATAATGCTCAGACACCCAATAAGCCAGGCCATGACAAGAGCGAAGACATCGGTCTGATAGAACTACCTAGGAAAAGCGGAAACGGGCATGACTCTGAATGACCCACCTCTTCCCTTTCGGCGTCCTAACCGAGGTCACAAGTTGCTGAAGTCTATCGAGTTTGGACATCATTCTATACGTTCACCTTTGCCGCTATAGATGTCGCCGGGACGTGGATTGGGGAGAACAGAGGCAGGGAAGATGAGAGAGCCGCTAAGTATATTACCTGGAATTTGGCCAGCCTGGGAATACAAAACACCACGTGCATTTCCGCATTTGGCTGCTTTCCATTACCCCCGAGAAGCGCGGGGGTGACAGATGTGATGGCCCGCTCCTTCCCGTTGCTCAGTGCAGCTACACATGTCGCTCCGGGTGTCATCACAACTTTGGAAGTTCTCTGTCAAAATATCGCTTCTGTTGTAGACTACAGTTCACTATGGCAGACTCGTCTGGCTCGCTACCCCGCACTTCCCGCAACCAAGCCCGCCCTGCCTTGGCAGGTGGCGCATCCCTATGTTGAAAGCAAGGTGCATTTTGTACCTTCTCCTGTGGAATATTTAGCTGATGCGATCACGACACCGAATTATCCTCTCCGTCTCCACAGTCAAGATATAGGGTATGCGCTTTGGAGCCCAGGCTATGCCGGGACACCACGCATGGTTGATTACCTATGCGTTACACCCACTGAGAAGCACCATTACATACGCTGAGGGTTCTTAGCCATGGTCGGTACACGGTATGTGTGTCCACCCACCAAACTTCAAAGGTGACCCTCGATTCCGTCAAGAGGAAGCTACACCGCCTCTAATCGCCTCTGGTCCATCCAAAGTCAAAATTAATACCCCAATACCGGCCCTCCTCGAAGTCTATTTTCGTTTTGGCGTCCCGCGCCCACATCAGATTCACAGCTGCAAACTACACAAGTACACGACATTCCCACTTGACCAGTTTGCGGCGATGCGCCAATCTCTCCTATGCCAGTGCAAAAAGCGGGCATCGCATAGATATCGTGGGTACACTCCCATTTTCCGTGGATACTGTCAGGGTCCTGAACGACATTCGAACAGCTCACACGATTCGTACGGGCAACTCTATACCCATCTAGATATCTTTCTAGTGCCGAGCTCACAGCTCGACTGGGCTGGCAGCTGTCATTTTATTTTAGTCAGTGAGTTAGCCGTATGGCAGAAGATATCCTCGTAAGCTACATAACATTATAGAAGCAGGTGCATTGGTCCGCTCAAAGTCCTGGTTCACATTCAGGACACATTGCATCTTCAAGCGTGAGAGTCGTCCAATAGGCCGCCGCACCGGTGATACCGCCTGGGGAGTGCGCTACCCATAGGCGTATTATAACCGTCAGTCCAAGTCTCCAGTCGACGAGTCTATTGGACAGCATAAATCGTCTTCTAGTCTCCAAAACATCTCATAGTATTCTTTATTTAATCGAACCTGGTAGCACAATCTTTCCCCCTTTTTTAAAAAAAGCTGTCAGGTCTCAGGGGTAACAGCAATGTTGCGCCCCGTCCCGCGTTTTTACAGTTCCCCATCTGGATCATACCGCATCAAGCTTTTGAGCCTGACGATGACATATCGGTACCGCTCAAAATCCTTTTCATATCTAGGGCACTTGTAAATTTCCAAGAAATCATGGCATAATTTGGTAGCGCCGTTGGCAAAAATGTTCTTGAGCTTTTGCCTCGCCTGGTCTACCTTTCCTGAGCTTCACTTCAAGCCAATTTGTATGGGAGGCTAGGAGAAATACTGCACCCCTATCAAACCGAGATGTATACATTTGCACATCATGATTGCTCGTTCCTGTGACCACGTCTGAACTCTGCGTCCTAACTCCTAAGTACAATTGGCGCCGATCCTGAGAAAATCAACATGGATGCTACCTCTCGAATTAAATTCAAGTAGCGATGCAACTGCAGGGCGAAACAATAGTTCTCAGGCTCTTTCAAAGTCTATCCGGCAAGCCCCGGGTCGGAGAATGAACACCATTATTACACAGTGCAGATGGGGTCCTCCCGAGTCGACCAAAACCTATTTTCCGACGTCGGTACGTTGACTAGAAAATATTTATGTCGCCAACTTATGCATGTCAGAAGTCATCCCCGAATCGGAATGTCCATATCCGATTCGCAGCTACCACAACAACACCCTGCGTTCAACCTTACCTCTATCATGTTAGCTATCCCGAACCGCAACTTCTCCTACGCGGAATCAAGATGCTATATCCAAGCCACCCCTAACGAGATTCTAGGCGAGATATTCGAATGGTTGCGTCATCTGCCGCGTGTAAAGATCCGCCCTCTAAACAATGGAGAGCCTCCCATACCTACTATGATTTCACCGATGGTCGTCTCGCACGTCTGCAGCCGCTGGCGCAGAGTGGCGCTCGGCATCAGCTCGCAATGGAACTACCTTGAGTTGAACTCAACACGCCATCCGGAGGTCTTCACGAGCCTCCTTGCTAGATCGCACCATAATTTCTTTTCGCTTTGGATTTCACTCCCGAATCTCAACATCAAGTACTGCTCCAACGAACAGCAGGTTGAATTTCGGAGTACATTCAGGGCGTTGAAGGCGAATGTCAGGCGCCTCAGATCTCTCCACATGAGATCCAACAATGCAACATTTTTCCTGGTGTTCAATAAGTTCTTAAACATTTATTTGCCCGCACTTAGAGACTTGCATTTGGAACAGGTTGAGCGTGATGCTCCGCGGAATCACCTTGGTCCTTTAACGTTCAACCCTGAGGTCTTCGAGTCCATGCATTTGGAAAACATTATGATCGAGTGCGAAGCCAAATGCTTTGCCGGCCTGCGAGTTCTACACCTCATCAACTCTTCCGGGACGCTCCTCGACCAGACACAGCTTGAACATTCCACCTACCCACTGGTGCCTGATGGTCCAGCAATGATGAGGCTTTTCGAGCTCAAGATTGATAACACAAATATTATCCCAACCCTTCCAGACTCCAAACCCTCGTTTTCTCATACGACACTCCGCAGCCTCATTCTTGCGAATATTCGCATGCCATCTGACGAGTCGGTCCTCAACCGCCTCTTTCAGATGACATACAGCCCGTTACTGGAATACCTTGCCCTTGAAAACCTTGCCCCGCCCGTATTCAACGCATTCCTTCTACGGCTTAACACCCCATACCCGAAATACGTCCGTGTGCGCTGCCTTTCACTCACGAAGATAAACCTTTCAGGTGTAGATATTTCCTTTATGCGCGCATTCACGAACGTCGTTGTTCTCAATCTCATCTCGGTCACGGAAACACAGCGCCTCTTTGGGTACCTCTTAGACCCTGCGTTGATGCCGGGCCTCGTGAATATAAGAATCGATAATTCCCTCCATCGTCGGATAACTGTACCCCCTCCGCCTGAAGTCAAACCGCCTGCGCCCATACCACAGGCATGAATCGACGGGAACCGGTAAGCTGCACCTAGTTGTCATACTGCTTTCGTGATACCTTCGCTTTCTCTCTGCTTTGCGTATACATTTCATATCGAATTCAATAGGCGATCTTGGATACTAGACTCTTTCCTATAGTGGCTTTCGTAAACCCAACAACCATTCGAGATGCAGGTACTTCCGAGGTAGCTACATTTGACTCCTCATAAGCACTGGAAGTAGTAATCTGTTCGAAAAAACATCAATGCGTCGAGTGACCTAGTATGTCTGTGTAAATACTGCACACCGTTGACGACGGTACACTTGTACGGAGAAACACTAAAATCCAAAGAAGTTATTACCATCCTCTACAGCCATGTATGAGTAGGTCTTACCAGCCAGTAGCGCCAGTCCAACCGATGCCTCCACATTGGCCATAGTGCGCTACCGTACCTGCCGAAGGTGTCGAGCTTGCTGAGGTTGTAGTTTTGGTAGTAGTCGCGGGCTGGGAGGTCGTCTAAAAAAAGAGTCCATTCAAAAACTACGCCGTAGGATTCGTTTTCAAGTTGCTTACACTACCGGTACTTCCGTAACGTGGAGGGCCAGGAACCACATAGTTCTAATGCGCAAAAAGCACAAAGATAGCCGTCAAGGTTGAAAAAGAAAATCCTACTCTCGATGAAACGTACCGTCTGCGTCTGCGCAGCGTTGGAGTAGACATCGATGTTGACTAAAGTATGGCAGGAAGAAGGTCGACATTCAGTTAGTGAGACCACAAGGTGGAAAGGCTTACTCCCAGGATCGCTGTTGGAATATCCACCTGGAAACGAAACGAGTTGTGCGCTGGTTGGTGCGAGTGTGCCACCTCCGGTGATCAAGATTTGCGCGCATTCGGGGTAGAATTGCTGAACGGATATGCAAACATGTCAAATCGCAGAGGAAAGAGCAACCCAATCACCAAAACGTACCGCAGGAAGAGAGTGGAGAGCGATAGTCTCGAAACGCATGAGGTAGTTGCCACTGGGGACGGTCTTCGGTATAGTGGTGGTCCAAGATGAGTTCTGTGCGATCATTTTAGCAGAGGCCCATGTCCCGGAATATATTGTTCCAGAGAGGAGCCCAGCTTCGTCGATCTTGAACTACAGGACGGAAAAATCATTCTCGAGACATTAAACCTCACGAAGAGACGAAAAACTCACCCATTTTAGCGTGTTGGCATTAACTCCTGTACATGTCGAGCCTGGGCATTGACCAAGATATGTCAGCTAAATTTTTTGTAAATAGCGGTCGACGTCAGTCGTAAGGTTAAAATGTGAAGCTCGATTCGCGCACCATTGGGCCAACGTTGTGAGGCCAAACCTGGTTCCAATACGCAGTGATCGTCGAGCCAGCAGCGACTTAAAATGTGAAGCTCGATTCGCGCACCATTGGGCCAACGTTGTGAGGCCAAACCTGGTTCCAATACGCAGTGATCGTCGAGCCAGCAGCGACTTAAAATGTGAAGCTCGATTCGCGCACCATTGGGCCAACGTTGTGAGGCCAAACCTGGTTCCAATACGCAGTGATCGTCGAGCCAGCAGCGACTTAAAATGTGAAGCTCGATTCGCGCACCATTGGGCCAACGTTGTGAGGCCAAACCTGGTTCCAATACGCAGTGATCGTCGAGCCAGCAGCGACAGTCGCCGTAAGCTGCAGTGAACCCGAAGAACCGTCGTTATTACATGCGATCGTGCTGTCTGTCGCGCTTGTGACAGGATTACTGGAAAGGACAAGTTGTCACTTCTCGACAGATCCTGTTTCAAACGTAGCTTACTATGTAGACCATGGCCGCTGGATGGAAGTCTGTCCTGTAGGACTGTTGTACGGCTGCCAGCCGTTATACCAATTTCCTCCGTTAGCGTAGTAGAGAACGCCACCATGAGCAAGGACCGAGGGAACAGAGAGGCCAAGAATGACTGCGAGTGGCAAAAGTATATTTGTTGGACCGAAGCTTGACAAAACTGGCGTCCTAAGACTACCTTATATAAAGGCAGTATAAATTTCAGAGACCAGATTATCCATGAATGCCATATGGGCGTGGCGTCAAGCTAGTTAAAAATTCTGGTGGGCGCATCAGCATCGGTGAAACAAGAGGGAGAAGACTGCAATGGGCAAGACTATTTCTAGTGCTTAATGCGTCACTGTCAGTCCAAGTCATATTAATAGATGACATTTTTGACATTTGTGAAACCAGATGATAGGATCGTTACAGAAAATCGCAGTAGCGTAGCCTCATGTGCTCGTTTTCGTCGAGGTCAGTCTGGGTTAGCCGCGTGATCGTGCTCTGGGAGCAAAGGGTGTATTCCGGATAATGGGCGGACGCAGGGTGGAGTTCATGTGAGACATGCGCTGGTCCGCACAAGATCTTGTCTAAAAAAGAACCTTCGAGATAACCCAGAGAGCCTGTTTTTCAAACCCAATCCCAGATTGAGATGTGTCATATACCGAACAAGACAGTGTTGGGCATTTCAGAGGTTCGCGGGCCATCAAGATAATTCGATGCAGAGCAAAAATTCACTATGGATACTGACACTTCTGTCACAAACAGGTCTATCTTTAGATATACTTGAAAAAATATACAATGAGTTTATTATTGCAGTATAACTTTGCAAATACCTGAGGTATATATCTTTATGTACTTGAGAAATACCTCAGGTATAACTTTTGTGCAAATTGAGATGTACCGCATGTATATTCCAAGTATAAATGAAAAAGAACATTACAAATACCTGATGTATACAGTAATTGACCGGTCACGTGAACACCATCGGTCAATTGAACAGTCGACGATTTCTAGCTCCCTGCTGTGATTCTAGATAAAGCAAGTACTGTAGTTGATGGATAAGGTCTCTAGATTGTATTAAATGTGGTTAAAGCAAGAAAAATAAGATGTTTTGCTTTCCTAAATCTCATAATACATTTTTTGGCATCACTTTTGAAATTCTTGGATCTTTCATAATGCCCCATCTAGCATCTGTTTCAAGCTCTTGTTGGAATATTGATATTGATTGTTGCGAGCGTTCACGATGCCTGCGGCATTCCGCTGGATACTATTTCTTTCATGTGATTTTGTCCGGCATTTACTTACATTTTGCTATATATGTAGTCTACTTTATTGTTGTACCCTATCCGTTTGCCTCTCACGTACACCGAGGCCAAACGGAAATCTAATCTTTCTTGATTTGCTTTTGAACTTTCATCAGCTCTATTGTGCTGGGTCATGTCTCTGAAAAATATAGGCATGTTTTCAAGAGTAATACATTAGATTTAGATGCGAAATTGGTGAA
>JABCKI010000177.1:0-28524 GCA_018282025.1 Sphagnurus paluster | reverse complement strand
CCCTCTCAACTACTATATCACTATTAATGCAAAGATCTAACATGCTCATGCCACAGGCAAGGGGGGGTTTGGGGGGGGGAAACCCCCAGGGTTCCCCCCCAATCACTATAACCCTTATTGCAAAGATCAGAGTAGCTGTTGCCACAAAGCAGGTGTAGAGTAATACATAGAGAAGAATAAGACATAATAAAATAAGATCAACAACTGCAACCCCCCGTGGCAACGGCACGGGTCCTAAAGCTTGTGAAGGAGTGAAGTGAGGATTTGCGTATTCAGGAGGTCAAAGCGGTGGTGCTGACAAGTCGTGCGATGCCCACATTCGGCAACTGTTTGTCTTGCTTTACGGATGCCTTCCGATTCTCATTTCTCTGCAGTCAAATTACACCTGGACTTGTCACTTGTACACTAAATAACCACCACCCTCATTACATTCAGCTACTTAGGCTAAAAATCCATCAGCACTGGTCGATAAGAGCCGACGGCTGAGATTACCTGGGTCTGCGTCGTCTAGACCTGGCCAATGAGCGTTCTGGACAATCTGGTTGATGCTCTTGCAGGACTCGATTCGAGCCTGCATCACTCTGTCGAGCATATCGAGGATCTTCTTTTTGTGAGCGAGGTCTCTGTGAGTTACTGCGCGGCGCTTGTGTGGACTGGGACTATCAAGGCGCAAATGGAGGCGTCTCTTGCGGCGGGACCAGAGGGACGTGGGTGGAGTGGGTGGATTATTTGGGGACTCTTCTTGGGGATCGGAGTCAGAGTCTGTGTGTGGTGGGGAGGGTAGGGACGGCGTGGCGTAGGCGGCATCGTCGAGGGAAGAGCGAGTATTGTGGATCCATTCGCGTTCCTTGTGATAGAATTGAATGAGAGAATCGAGAAGCTCGAGTGTTTCTTCATGGGAAGGCATTGGGGGAAATGACAGTGACTGGATCGGATGAATATATAGCATAAAGACGCGGTCTCGACCAGAGCACACGGGGGCACCAGGCCAATGAGCATCCGGCCGCGATCGCCGACCAATCAGAGGCCTATTCGCTTCTTCCGTCCAATCCCAAGTCCTCCGCATCACATGCGCACTGGGCGCGTGCGCGTGACCTCCACCCTCTCACGCTTGACCACGATGCTCGCCTTTGCTACCGTTGTTACTGCCCTCGCCGCCGTCGCCCAGGGTGCACAGCTCAACCTCTATCACCGCATCTACCATCCCTCTGCCGCCGCAGCCCCCTTTTCTAAGCGCGCAACTATTCAAATCGCAGAAAATAGCACAGTCTCATTCCAGCTTTCTATTCAGTTTGCTCAGGACCTATTCTCCTTTGCCGAGGCCCTACACACCGTAAAAGACAAAAGCCTATTGCTCTACCAGGTCGCACTAGAACCAGGGGCAGAAACTCCCCAATCTCAATGGCATATCTCTTCAGTTAAAGCCGTAAGTCAGCTCCTTCTGGGCCAGTCTCGTTCCCCTCCTTCACGCCTTGCATTACCAGTGTCACCTACCCAAGGCTACTGCCGAATCTCTACAGCTTCATGTCATCAATCCACAAAGCCCAACACCATATGCACTCAATTACTTCATATCTCCCATCCCACATGACGGCGCGTGCCCAAAATCTAGATCCAAATCCTTCGACTCGTTCGCAAACGTCAACTCGACGGTCGTTATCAAGGCCTCACGCCTTCCGCCTCTGTAAGCCCTCCTCCTCGTATCCCCCGCCCCATCTCACCTGCTCTATCACAAGCCCGCAACTCACTACACCTCCGCCTATATCCGCTCAAGGCGAGCCCATCGTTCCTGTTCCTGAAAAATCATTTGTCCAGAAGTATTGGATGTACATGGTCGGCATCCTCCTCGCTATAAGTAAGGCCCAGTCGTTGTCTATTTGCAAAAAGGCTAACCCCGTTTAGTGCTCGCTGGAGGAGAAGAGGAAAAGCCAAGAAAGTGAGACGGGTCTATCCTCCAATCTGGATCCTTTGCTTTTTTCCCCGCGTCGTATATCAGATCCGCCGAGGCCAATCCAGACGTTGCTGCCGAACCATTACGAAGGTTGCCGGAACTACTGTAGCTCATAACAATCGCATATTTCTCCATCCGTCAACTAAGTTCATGTTGGGCAGCACGCCCCCGTCTTGTAAGCGCACAGAGACTCTATTGCATACAAACACAATCGCATTTTTTAGATTTAATAACACCCGAACCATCCTATTCACTCCTCATTGGTCCAGATCTTCTGCATCTGCTTCTTAAAGGGTTCTAGTGTGAACTCGAGCGCAGAGCACGGGTATCCGATCTCGAACTTCGCCAGCACCGTCGGGTGCAGAATGCCGAGCTTACCAATCTCCACATCGCTCCCCTTGACGCCCTGGTGGCCCTTTGCAGGTGGCACACGGTAGTAGATTGTCGCCGCGCGACCGGGGAAGTATGCCGGGTCTGGGGCCACCTAATGAATCCATCGCACCTCGTTAATATAAACAAACGAACGCACCGCTGCTCTCTTTAATATAATATCCGGTCCCCGCCTGTGTGTCCTCGTTCCCGATAAGGGGAATCTCAAGCATCTTCATCGCGCGATTAAGCATGCCGTGTACGACCTCAAAGCCCGCTGTCTTGTTGCACCAAACAGCGGCAGCGTGGCGCACATTCCGCGCCTGGCGCTCGCGTGTCGTGTCCTTGAATACCACGTCCGACGTCTCGAAGATCTTTATCGGGAGCGGGTGCGACCGGTTCTCGCGAATCGTCTTCAGGAGTCCCGGTAGGAGCGTTGTACGCACGACCTGGAACTCGAGTGTCTTCGGGTTCGCGATTTTCACCGCCGTATTCCCGTCGTCAGCGTGGTTCAGGAAATCAAAGTTCTCCTCGTGTGAGCACTACGCCACGCCGGTTGTCAATCTTCTGTAACAGGCCGATAAAAAGGGAAGAACGTACAAGAATCAGCGGGAGCACCTCGATCCACCCCGCAAGCGCCCACTCGAGGCGTACAATATCGCTGAGCTTGCTGATGGCGAGGGGCTGGGCGACCGTGCTCGTCGCGGGGAACCTATGCGGCAGGTTGTTGAACCCATACGCGATCGCAGCGTCCTCCATGATATCACACTCATGAAAAATATCGGGCCGTGTCGCTGGGACAGCTACCTGGAGCTCATCGGGGTTGGACGGCGATACGTTTACGTGCAGTGCCATTCTCCGAAGAAGAGTCGCGACCTCGGGGCCTTTTAGTGAAAGGCCTGTGCAGGCGTTGACGTATGACGCGCGCGCGGTTGTGTGGCGCTCTGAAAGGTCAGGGCAAATTTGCGTCTGTCCGTCGGGGAGGATAACCTTGACGGGTTCGATACTGCCTCGGAGGGTTTGAGAATTAGGGGACATGTGAATGGATCTCAAATACGAAGACGTACGTGTAGGGATCTTGGCAATACTCAGAGAACATGGTAGCCACGATATTAACCACGATATCGAGCTTCGTCTGGTCCGTCGCGGTGACATCAATGAAAATGTTTTTCGTGTTCAGCGTAATCTTGCTGTGATTCGAGTTGATGATTGGGGGCATGGACAGTACACGATCTTCCGAATCATAGATGATGGGATACACTGGCGAGTCGCGGATGATTGGGAGGTACTTTGAGAGCTGCTTATCCGACTGGCTCAAGCTTCAGAAACAACCTTCTATCAGGGGGAAAGCCATATCACAGACCTCATAAACGGCCATCAGCTCTTCAGCAGTGTATTCCTGGACCTTGTTCAACGGCGCGAATTTGATGTCTTTGGGAGGCTTCGCCTCGTATCTGAACGGCGCCTTTAGTGTGTCCAGGTCATGTGTCCCGATAGCCACAAGCTGTCGCCGCCGACAGAGATTTTGGTGCAACTTGTCCTGCAGGTCGATGAAGGACGCGTAGGAACGCGGGGTGAACGTGACGTTGCGGAGGACCGCGCAGGCGAAGAAGGGTCTGATTTTTTTCACCTTTGCGAATAATAAGGGGGTGCTGGAGAGTAGCAGGGTTTTGTACTCACCTCCGGGTCAATGCTTACCGTCAGCAGCTGAGATTCGCCGCCTGGAGGGTAAACGAGCTTGTATTGCGGGGCTTCGGCTTTTTGGAGGAAGATGCGAAGAGCCCGAGCAATGCCTTCGATACATAGAAGGTCGTATCTGTTGAGATAAGCGAGTTGAGCAGATGATGGATGTTATCTCATAGCAAGCGAACCTGTTGGCAGGTGTTTCGATTTTTAATTGCTAGAGTGTATTCCGGTCAACGGCATTGATTACTTGTGGCCTAGCGAGGCGGACATACTGGACGTTCTGCAGGTAGCCCAGCCTTAATCGCCGCCTCCACCTCTGCAGTTGTCTACATAATTTCTTTTAGAAACCTCATTTTTCCAAGATACACCCATAAAACGCACGTCTTCGTCTAACTCGAGGCCATATTCAAAACAAAGCTTGTCGAATTCCTCCGTCGCTGTTATCCAGATCAAGGCATCAGGGGAAAAGGCACAAACGAAACGAGACGCAGATCGGCATACAGTACTCCTGACCAAGACGTTCCCAAAGATCAGCTTTGTCGACAGCGACGGTAGGCATTGCAGGAGGCAGAAATTTGAGAAGCCAACTTTCTTGCCAGTACTAAATCAGATCGTGAGTCAAATCGGGACTCGGACACCAGACACCCCGATGACCGTTTTAGCTTTTGGATAGATCTGACTCGACCATGAAATATCTAGCCCTCCTCAGTGGTGGCAAGGACAGCTGCTTCAACCTTTTACATTGCGAGAAGAACGGACATGAACTTGTGGCGGCTGCATCCCTAGGTCCTGAAGGGGGAAAGGGTCAGTTCACAGCACTTTGATTTGATCTACACTCATTATTTTATAGAGGAACTCGACTCATATCTATATCAAACTGTCGGTCAAGACGCGATACAATTCGTAGCGAGCGCATTGGAAGTCCCTTTGTATCGGAGGGTAATTACTGGAAATGCAGTGGAACAAGGATCAGAGTACGGCAGCAGGAAGCCAAAAACCACAGGCGGTGTGGAAGGAGACGAGACGGAAGATCTCTTTGCCTTGTTATCTGAAGTCAAGGCGCGTAATTTTCTCTTTTATTCCCACAAAGACTCATTTTCGAACGTAGTCCCACCATCCCGATATCCAAGGTGTTTCCGTTGGCGCGATCTTATCAAACTACCAGCGTGTGCGAGTTGAACATGTGTGAGCCTCCTCATAACCTGTACTATCGGAATACTAAGTCTGCAGGAAGATGTCAACGTCTCGGATTGACTCCTCTTTGTTACCTCTGGAATAGAGATCAGGGAGAGCTGTTCACCGAGATGATCAACGCCGGGATGGAGGCTGTTCTCATCAAGGTTGCCGGTATCGAATTAACCGTCAAGCATCTAGGTAAAACCCTAGCAGAAATGGAGCCAACTCTATTGAAACTGGTGATTACACACGCACAAGATTTCCTTCTGAATTCTCAATCTTCGCAAATAGAATGAGTTGTATGGGGCCCACATCTGTGGTGAAGGCGGCGAGTACGAAAGTCTGGCTCTAGACTGTCCTCTTTTTAAACGGCGCGTCGTTCTGTGTGTATCATCCTTATTCTGAAAATGTGCAACATCTAAGCTCGGTTTCTAGAACCGATGTCGAAACCGTGATCCACTCGGACAACGATTTCGCGACCGTAGCATTTCTTAGAATAAGAAATGCCGTACTTGAAGAAAAGGCGGCGGAACAGGACTTTGAGCTCGCGATACCGCCTTTACTCGATGCTGAATACCTTCGTCTACGGGATGCTGTGGCGTCTTCGCAGGAAATCTCTTGGACACTTTCCTGCATCCACACGAATGAAATGAAGCCTTTCGAAGGGACAGTGGTAGCCAACACCAAAAAATTAAACCCTTGGATTTCTGTTTCAAATATCCAACGAGAATTGCAAACCCCTCCCGTGGAACTATCTATAGAGGATGAAGTTGTAGAATGTTTCGAATTGCTGCAAGGTCTGTGGGACGGCTTTCCTATTTTTCTACTGTCGTTGAATATTCTTCCACAGCACGCCTTCAGGGATATGGTCTTGACGTCTCTAATTGCGCCAATATCAACATATTTATCTCATCGATTGATTTATTCGCACGTATAAATGCAGTTTATTCTACTTTCTTTGGGTCTAGTCCTCCCGCACGTGCATGTGTGGCGGTTGACCTCCCTGCTCCCATTCGTGTTCGTTTGGAATGTGTTGCATATGCTGAAGTTAGTGCAAATGATCGTCAGGCCCTCCATGTCCAGGGCCTAAGCTATTGGGCACCGGCGAATATTGGGCCTTATTCTCAAGCGATCACAGTGAGCGTGTTCATTTTAAAACCTATTTTAAAGTTGAATTGAACGACATGGTTAGGCAGGAGAGCGGATATTTATTTCTGGACAAATTGGAATGATCCCTAGCCAACTTACTCTACCTTCACCACGTTCCCTAGCCTTAGAAGTAGCCCTGGCATCCCAACATATCTCGCGCATTTCCCATGTTCTAAAAATAAACTCAGGTATCGGCTGGAATGGATATTCACAGCTAGACTTATACTGGCTCGCGGAGACCGCTGATCTTCTCCGAGTCAAAGCTGTACAGTGCGCCACACGCGAGGTACTAATTTATTCTATCATCGCATTGTCCAGGTTTCTGAGATCTATATGCAGGGTCCAAGGATACCAACTCTGTACCTGGTTGTCAAGGCGCTTCCGAAGGACGCGTTGATCGAAAAGCAGGTCTTACTACACACTGGCCGCTGCGCAATCCTGGATGAGGATGACGGCGAAATGGTCATGCAAAATCAAGAGCCTCTTTTCGAACAGCGCAAGTATGATCGTTCAATTTGATGTCTCTGTGCTAATACTCTGTTTGCAGATCATACAGAGTTCTCTGATGGGGCAGTCTTAGACTGGGAAATGTCTAGATTTAAAGACAGTGGCGCAGCAACAGCAATCATCTGCGTCAAGGGAGGAGGTGAGTCCTACACGAAAATTTTGCCTTTCCGATCAACTCCTTGATTGAGATAAATCAGACAGCCCATTATTGAACGGAAATCATGATATGCCCTTTGCGGCGCTATCTAAACGGAGCCTTTCCGCCAGGTTGTTTTACAACCCATCTAGGCAATCTTCAAGTATGTCATCTGTGTGGTTGGCAAAATGTGCACTAACCGTATCTACTCTATTTCAAGACACTATTTGCCAAACCATTCTTAGAGAACTACCAACGACGCTAATACCTTGTCGGTTCATCTCGACGTACACTCTGGACGATTGGGATTACGCGATTTGTATCACTTATTCATGATAATAAAATCCCACTCGGTACATTAATTCTTAGCGCCTAGAGTAGGCCTATAGATATCGATCCATGGAACTTCGGAGCGCGGTAGGACGCAAGACTAGGGGTTGGTCTCCTCACGGAGCAGTTGCATCTCGCCCAGTCGGCGTCGCATCGCCTTCTCCGTTGGTGTGGGCGGCACCCGCCGGACAATCAATGCAGCAATCAGGGTACAGCATCCACCGAACCGTAAAACCCAACCAACGCCGGTCTTTCCGAGATACGTGTTTCCGTCTAGTGGTAAAGCAGAATGCCCTCCATCGACAGCGCGGAAAATGGCACTGGTCACCAGAGCGACCTAAGAATCAACGTATTACTTAAACATGGGTGACATGGTGTTCAAAATTTGGACAACTTACGATGAACTGGGGTAGTACAATAGCAAGGTTATGGATTCCTAGTACCGTCCCTCCGGCCATTGGTGCTATTGTCATTTCGTCTGGGGTAGTTTCATATGCATCGTAGGAGCGACGGCGGAGTAGAGGCTGTCGCTCATCTACAAGGCGGCGCATCACTGGCGGGGTCGAGGCAACTCGTATATGAGAAGGCCTCCTTGCTGCCAGCGCGGCCGGTGAAGGGGAAGAACCCTCTTTAAGGGTCTGAGCGGATATTGTGAATCGCGCATGTAAGTCAAGACGGCATATACATACCTCCATAATGATTGTGAACGGCACCCACATTGCTACTGCCCAGCATATTCCCACTAGGGTGATGAAAACGGTAGCCTGAAGGCAGAGAATATATTATAGGCATTAATGAAGTTCCTGATTCCACTTACCTGGAATACTGTTGAGATGAAGAATGTTGAAAACATGAGGAGACTGAAAAAGACCAATGCTCCAGTCCAGATGTTGCGCAACAAGAATGGCATGATAGGAAGGCGAATGGGTTTTCCCTGGCGAAGAGCGTCTGCGCGCCACTCCCGGACAGTATCGCGAAGGCGGGTGATCTCAGCATCCTCGTCTACATCTCCCTCACGTCCCATTAGCCGACGGTCGCGATTTGCAAGATGTGGCAGGAGAGTGCCAGTAGCGACAGCCACTGTATCGACAAATTCAGCATAATCCACTGCAGGCATAAAATTGGTCCGACGTACCGATACTGTACAAAAGCATGGCTAATTCTCCAGTGCGTGTCGCATACTCTGGATCAGGCTCCCTCTGAAGCTCATACGCCATCACTTGACCCATGTATGTGGTGCTAGCCAAGACATAAGAATACGGAGAAGAGTCGAGAAGGGGAACTTACGAGTAGAAAAGGAACGGGAACCTATGTGATTCTGGTTAATAAAAGAAATCATTCCAAGTCTTTAAAGAATTCACAGACCATCCCATAAATGCGAACAGCTGTACATAACAGACGCGACGGATAGATTTCGGAAGCGTTAGCATCGTACTATGGATGCTAGTAAAGATATCATTGAATTTACTAAAGGTTGTTAGAAAAGGTACACAGGAAGGCAAAGAGGATGAAAACATACTTGTTTCTTTTGTATCCTCCAGGACGTTCTTGTTCTTCGTGAAAATAGCATGTCATCCAGACGGTGATGACGAGGATGACGATGCAAATAACACAGAACTTGCGGAACTGGTTGCCTCCCAGGAGACGAATGATCGGCAATTTAGCAAGGGGGAGGAATCCTGAAGGTATTTAGTATATTGGTTCACGGAACGAATTAAAATCAAGACATACCAAATCCGAACCCGATGATATTTCCTGCATTCGTCATCCGGCCATGCCACGCATTTCCTGCGTTCAATTGGTCGGCAGGGGCAAGGTCAAGAAGAAGATTACGTAGAGATGCTTGGAGGCCATTCAAGGCAAAATCTAGAACATAGAACGACACAACCGCGAATCCAATGGCAAGATTTTTGGCCTGAAGACCATCAGTTGCTATTAAAAATAATATCTCGGAAAGTTCGCACCTGTTCCTTGCGAATGTCATCCCAGTCCCCCAAACCGGCGCCGAGTACGTCCACGAGAATGTTAGCTAATTCCTGGCAATAGGCTAGTGTCAAGGTGGAGATAACTAGAGCGATAGTGGACAGGATGATCCAGTATCTGCGGCGGTACTTCGAAGTGGAAGAGTCAGACAGGGCACCTGTATGGCGTAAATATCTCATCTTCGAGGATATAAAAGGGGCCCTCACCTATTACTGGCTGTGCGATCAGCCCGCTAATAGGCCCCGCCAACCACACTAAGGACGTTACATGCTCAGAGAGCCCCAGACTGAGCAGGAATGGCGTCCCATAGCTAGAAAACATGTCAGGTAGGCAGCGTTCTCGTTCCCTGTAATGAAGACACACCTACCCGAGCTCTACAGTCCAAGCAATCTGAGCACCAGCCATGGATATACTGAGTGTTACAAGGTTCCATGTCGTGAGTCGATGCTTTCCGGGGTCCTTAGGTTTAGTATTGCTACTGTTAGCTTCTGGGCCACTTCGGTAAACAGTGTCTTCAGCGCTCGGCGCTACAGTGCTTGAGCTCGAGGTGTCTTCAACAGGTTGGTTGAGTCTGGACCGTGCAGATGGCCAGGGAATTTGAGTAGTAGGGTCGGGGTCACCGTCAGCAATGGGGGGCATCATCTGGAGCGAAGATGGACGTGGGTCAAGATGCACATCCGCGCGCTTTATTTAAGTAAGTAGAGCCAGGGACTGTGAGCACCTTGGCTCTCTGATCCCTATTCTGTCGGCACTCTCCGCAGCCTCGCCGCTTGTCACCTGCTGAGCCTATTCGGATTCCTCGTTGCGGGCACGAGCCATCTAATCATACCTCATATGTATATGCTTATGACCGGCTTTCTTCCCTCCATATTGGGGGTGCCTCTATTGTCTATCCTGATCAAGTAGGCGGAGCGATGCAATGGCACGTCTTGTACAACTTGTATAACAACAACTTCAGAGCACGACGAGAAAGCTACACAGGACGTGCGATAAACAATACAAACGCTGATGGTACAAAACAAGGACGAATTTGTATAGGTTATGTGCCCCGAACAGATGTCGCTGACATCCCTCGTCGATGACTAGCAGACCCAGTCTGGTCAATCGGCGGAAGGGGCTTCGACAGTAGGTGGAACGCCTTTCGACGACTCGCCAAAGGCGTAGCGACATCTTCTGCGAGAGCTGGCGGTTCGGGAAACTGGGCGTACTGGCTGGGTGGGCCCATGTATGATCCGTTTACTTCGAAAACATTACCGTCCCCGGAATTGTTTGATCGCGGTGACGTCGAGATGGACGAGGAGCGAGTGAGCAGTGGTTGTGTTTGTGGAGGTCGCAATGGATTCGTGCCCGATCTATGTCGGTTTTCAGATGACCCATGCAGAGCGTGCACAGGGGCAATGGAGGGGTCAATGGTACGGAGTTGTGCCGCCGACACTGACGGACGTAGCCGTCGAGGGGTCATAGCACCACTGTTGGGAACATGGCCAAGTGCAGTGATATCATCTCCGTTTGATGAAGGCCCAGCTGACGCAAAATGAGATCCGTTCTGCGACTTGTTGTCCGTGGATGAAGTACCATGACTCCCACTACGATTGCGAAGCAGATACTTTTCACGAGCATCTGCATCACGCTCTCGCATACGGTTAGCGATGGGTGATAGGGCAGAGGCATTAATCGTGGAACCATGTGTGGTTGTGGACGAGCCCGAGACCGTGAGTGTACTGCTTGCTGGAGTCATCTGAGGCCCAAGGTGACCACCTAGGTGTTGATTATGGTAGTAGGAGGTTGATCCCGTGGAAGGTTGTGAAGGGGATGATGAAGCAGAAAAGGATGACTGGCTACGAGCAACGGGTGCCAAGCCATTACTGTCTAGATCGCCACTGTCCGAGGCTGTAGTGGTTGAACGACTTGTTCCAGACCCACTTCTCACTCTGGGCAAGGTACGATCCTTAGGAGGCACATTTGGTGGTGGCATAGGGATCGGGGAGGACCCAGCCCATTCACTACCTCTTTCCGCCGCCTGGGCAAATATGTTCCTGCGTGACTTTTTGTTATTTTCAAACGTCATACGGGCCGTGTCCTGTAAGGTGTCCCGCGTACTGAACCTGGATGAAATGTATCAGGTAGGAAGTGAAACGGAGAAGAGGAAATATTCACGAATACGCGTAGTCGGAAGCGGTAAAGCCTTCGTTATTTCGAGCCGCATACTGGCAACCACGTTCAATGAGCAGTTGTACGACCTGTGGTTACATCAATAAGCAGGAAATCGAAAAGATCATAATGCACTAACAGGTATGTGTCCCCAAGAACTGGCACTGTCAAGGTGGTCAGCCAAACGAAGGGAACGAGGCGATGAAATAAACCAACTAATGTAGTGGCGTATTCCCTTTATTATCAGGGAGATCGACATCGGCGCCCAGGTCACAGAACATCTATTGACAAAGTTGTGAGGTAAATTTGACAAAACGCCCAAGGAGCGTGTGTGCAATGACACATACCCTAACGAGTTCCTCGTTTCCCTTTATCGCAGCGATGTGCAGAGCAGTCTTTCCGTGGATATTCGCCCAATCCAGTATCCCCGAATGTATCGCTGAATAGCGATCATAATATAAACGTGCCATCCGCAGCGTTGCGCCCGACACATCCTGGTCTGCCTGGTGTGAAATGTAGGGATTGATGGGTGGTGGTTTGTGGTCGGCGAGAAGCATAAGAATGGTATTATTCTCGGAGTCCTGTGCAAAGGGAGATATAGATATGGATCACTCGTGCACATGTACACGTACCTTGCTCAGTTCTTCGTCGTCATGACCCATTGTTAACAAGAATTCAAAAGTTTCCTCGTGACCAAGGACGGCGGCCCAGGCTAGCGACGTATAGCGTCGAGGCGACGAGTCCGGATTTCGCATATCTGTTCTCTGTATGAGTCGTTTGACTAGAAATAGGTTATTTTCTAAGTGGCAACTGGTAAGCAATAACAGCAGCTCTGGATGAAGAAAAATACCTTTCACAGCTCGCCGGAGCCTGACCGTTGCGTCTTTTTCAGCCATTGCGGCATATGCAAGACGCTGGGTGTTGGGGAGAAAAGGAGGGCGGAAGGCAATTAGATGGGGTACAGTTGTCAAGCCACACAATTTAGATCGTGAAAGAGATCACGTGATGGTACCTGCGGTACAGGAAAGCAGTGTGGTGCCTGGGCTAATTTCCGTTTCATCCGTGACCCGTCTACCCTGTTCCGATCTCTCTCTCACCACAGCATGCCCAAGGTCGTTTCTCGGTCAGCAGTCTCGTCCTCCACAGACGGTAGGCAAATCTGAATGCCTCAATATCTCTCTGAGGGACTCAACGCGTGCAACAGCGCAGCCCACCGCATCTTCTGCGGCCGCTCTCCGTGTTTATTGTAGGCTACTACTCTCCCGAGTGTGAGTGGGAGAATATCACTCATCTGGCATTTTTCAGATTGCATCTGTGGCGAGTTCATCGTAAGCGCAATTCACATGCGCCATCTCAGCCGCTGATGCCCCGCCAGCTTGTCATTGATAAAAGCCTTGCTACCCTGCCCCGCCGCAAGACTGACAATGCTGTGATCATGAGGACACTGGACACCGATGAAGGGAAGGCGAGGGTGTTCAAGTTGAATGCTGTGTCCGGGGAACCAATCCTTCTTGAAAGGTGCGCGGCTCGCTATCCTCTGCACTATTTGCTAACAATAACCAGGCAAGGCGGCCATGAGCGGCAATATCGTTTCAATTGTCCACGATGTTCGTTGGCGATTGGGTATCAAACTACGCCGCCGCCTGTAAAATCGGCACCATATTTCTACATCTTGTCTGGGGCTCTCACTCAAAACCAAGGACAGATCCCGCAAGGTGCTCTTGACGGCGAAGTGCACGAGTAGCAGAAGGTTTCAAAACATTTTCATTTGTGTAATACAATATGGTGGTTATGTTCGAGCTGAGGTCCTAATATACTGGGAGTTTATTAGCATTGGAAGAATTTACAGATGAACGAAGTGATCAAGAGTGAGATAGGCTCAGCTACCGTTGTAGAAATGTGTCATGACGAAAGCGTTTGTAAGACACGATCGTTCATACAGTGTGAATAAAATTGACATCACGGCCAGAGAACGCAAAGAGAAGAAAAGAGAATGCTCACCAGGTATGATATTTTGTGGATACGTTCTGCGTTGAAGGGTCTCCGCGTCAAAAAAAAAAACTTTTTTTATACCTGAACTGTATTTGGCCTTGATTGTATTCGGCGATTAGATCAAATATGGAGCTACACGTCGCAGACATGAAGTTGAAACGCTGAAGAATTAATTTGGAATTAATAGGAATTAATGTACGACGCGAAGAAAACTGCCCAATAGCTCTAAAGAGAAAAATTAGATTCAGCACTGAGAATAGTGTGTAGGACGATTTGAGTAGTCAAGCGCGTCAAACTAGCGTGGAAATTCAACGCCCGCTCACGTCTTGAGTCTGTTCACATTTGGCTATCGTATTTCCAAACTCTCCGTGGCGCATCCTTGCGCGACAATGGACCTTCCTTCATCTCGTGAACTCGAGCTCGAAACTCTCTTGCGCCGTCGCGACACCCAGCTCGCTGAACTGACTGTGAGTTTCCTTGACGTATTAAGGTGTCCTCGCCTCGCTAATACCCACCAAAACTACCCAGGATGAGCTCACCCAACTACGCCAGTTCTTGGCATCGCAGCCAGGGCCCTCGACAACTGACCCTATTACACTTCCCCCAGCGCTCGTGTCCATCCTACTGCCTCATCTCCAGGCACCGCCAAGTGCAGCAGGTGCTGCTACAGGCTCGAACACTGTCAACGCTGCGCTTACACAGCGTGCACGCCTGCTCCAGGACGAGAATGACGAACTCTACGAACTCTTGAAGCAGGGAGAGACAGGAAAACTCAAGGAAGAGGTGCGTGGACTCCGGAGGGTTGTGGCGAGGCTGGAGGGCGCATTGCGAGGTGCGTATCACTCAGTACCAATATTTATAACACCCATAAACCCTCGGTATATCGTATCCAGAATCGCACGAAGTCATATCCTCGCTCTCGTGCGTCGTTTTCTTACCCTGACGCACCAGCGCCTAAAACAGGCGACTTTCACAGCACCGAACTGGACAAGTCGTACGAGTCCCTCATGGCGTCCGCCCGCGCGGCCAGCACCGCCAACAACAGTGCGAAATCATACGACACATCTCGGCGGGCTTCGTACCACCCCATGCCCTCCGAGGCGGGCAACGGGCACAACAAGCTGCCGCCCACAGGCCCCAGGGCGCACAAGAAGCCCCGGCTATCTGATACACAGACTGCCTCGCCGCTGCGCGGGAGCGCGGGGCTCCCGGCACACAAGTCCCATGGGCATGGACACGGGCACGGGGGGCAGGGGTCGTCGCGTGGTGGGGAGGGACGACGCGGGAGGGGCAGCCATGCGAACGTCAAGATGGAGGTCGATGACGACCAGCGTGCGCGTCCGCCGTCGCTGGAGCGGGAACGCGAACGGGAGTGTGGTGGGGGACGCGAACGGGACAGGGAGCGCGAGCGTGACGGGCACCGGTCGCATCGTCGGAACGGGGGAGGTCGCGCTGGTGGGGGGCGGAGACATGACCACGGACAGGCGCCATCTAATGACTCGGGGGATCGGACGTTACGCCAGAGGATGGGACTATGAATTTTTCGCATTGGACTTGGACTTGCTTTCTCGCGTTGTGTTGTTTTTATCTGGACTGACCATGCACGCTTATCGAATTCTGAGTCTCCAAGTCTAGTGGATTTGTGTTGTAGTATATCCGGTATGACTTTTTGCATCACCTTTTTACCTCTAAGGATAGCTGACGGACTCGTTGTCTTTTAGTTTTCTGTATTCCTATATCCTGCTTGTTATCATGGTTGAGATAGTTGTAATTTCATTGTAACCTTTCCTATCTAAACGCGCTGGCGCTGGTAGCATCCCAGACCCTTCTGGGAACGTATTCGATGGGCGCATTACTGTTGGGGTGCATCGGGCGCTGCCGGCCTAGCGAGAAATGAAGCCATGCAGCATTCAAGTTTCCCTTGGGGGTTCTGAAACGAATGACTAGGGAAGTTACGTTCTAGCGCCACTCCTTTCACACATTTTTTATTATGCATTTTGACTCTTTCATCATACTAATCACGCCTTGGCTTGTTGCAGCAGGGTCGCATATATGATAGTTTGTGATTGGACACTCCGACGGAAAGGAGAGTTTCCGGGAGCCCTGAGGGCACCAGGCCACATGCAGCCGCCACTATGACGCACAGAGTTTCACTACTGGAGATTGGATGTCCCGGGTCCCCGTAGCGACCATGTGCCGGAATTGACCCTATGCTCGAGGGTTATCATGGCGCGTTCCGCAGTTGGCGGGGGGGGGGGGCCCGCGCCGCACGGCGATGCGTTTCAACTAAATTTCGATATTCCGGAAGAATTTCATCACTCATTTCGCTCGCCATTCGATCTGGGTTATTTTTGCACACCCGTCATCTCACTTGAGCGGACCACCTGTTCGGGACACATGTCCAAACTGTTCCGTAGTGCGTGAAGAATATGACAAACAACAGTCGGATTAATATTGTAATGCGCGGACGTACGACGCAAGAGATATTAGCGATTATACAATATGGTATGGTAAGTACTGAGTGTCCCAATATGCTGAGGATGGTGTACAGCGGCGCAAAACTAGCGACATGGAAAATGTGCTGAATGAGGGCGGGAACAACAGCGATTTGGTGAACGAATGTTGCACAATGAGTGAGTGGGTGGCGTATATGACGCCGAGTACAAATGAATGGGTGAATAACGCCTTGGGGCGAGTGTTAAAGGGGCTGTAAGGTAGAGAGCGGTTGAGGCAGGCGCGCGTGCCGAGTGGCGGATGCTCGTATCAAGATGGGTGGGCGGGCTCTGTGCGATGCAGAGGCGGCCGAGTGTCCAAAAAAAGAAGCGAGGGTCAGGTGGGCTCGTTACGGCCGTGAGGTATGGGTGGTCCCTCTCTTCGAGTTCCGCAGTGAGAAGAATTTAAGGCAGGTGAGACCGACTGATTTGGTCTTCTCCGGAGAGGGAGGCTGAGACGCCGGTACAAATTTGCTGGTGATGTGTGAAAATTCACTCAGCGGCGAGATGTCCTCGAGATCTTGGATACGTATAGGCGTGATCGGGGATGGTAAAGGACGATTGGGCTTAGGAAGCGTAGATTTGATCTGGGCGGGCGGACTGAGGACGAAGGAGGGGATGGGAGGAACAGGTGGTGGTGGGGCGGCAATGGTAGGGCTCGGGGGAGGCGAGCGATAAGGAATAGCCTGGGACAGAGTTCTGCGATAGGACGGGCTGTCATTGAACTGTGAACGGGACGGAGACGGAGGGGGTAATGAGCGGGGAGTAGACGGCGGGGATATAGTGAGGGTGGAACGAGCGCGAGTGGAGCGGAACCTGGGCTCGCGCGACCTCTCGTGGAGGTGATCGTAGGAGCGCACGACATGGATGAGTTTGGGTTGTGGCCTCGGAGCGAGTCCCGGAGGAGTGGTGGGAGAAGATGAGGAGACCTGGCTGGACATGGTGCGCTGGCGGGCCCTGACATGAGGCGAGGGCAAGGGCGTGTATACGGGCTCGGGAGAGGGCTGGCGGGGGGGAGGGGAGGGGGGACGGGCGAAGATGGACATGGGGGGCGGGGGCAGGATGGGACATGGCTGGGATGAATGGGCGCTACTTATATAGGCGGCGGCATGCGTTTTGCAGGCAATTTGTGGATAAGCAGTGACAGTCGAGAAAACAACGGCGGAGTGTCCGAGTGCGGAAAGTGTAAATCCGGATGCGAACAGGGTGAATCATGTGACGTATGCACTTTCGTTCCTGACGCCTCGAGTCGACCACGATATCTCCAACAAGTCCCGACACAACCCTGCCATCTGCCCCGTTGTCCATTCTCTTGTCCATTCCTTCCGCCCTCTCCCTCACATTACAAAAAAAAAAAAAATTCCACCGTTCCCTCAACAATGGGTCCCAGGGCCTGTCACACACATTCCACATCTCGATTCATTGAGGTCCAACCAACTCCGGCAAACCATCTTGCGCGACACCTTTCAGATCTTGACCAATCTCAATTTCAGCCTGCTTCTACTTCTAAATGCCCATGTGAAAATTTCTCACGTCTCGATCCAGCAATGACCTTGCCATTTCCGTCCGGCGCCTCTTCTCCAGTCACCACTTCACCCTCTCATCGCTCGCCCAATCACGGTTGCCTGGCAGCGACCAAGCATTCAACGCGAGTCTACCAGCATGCACCATCCACTCCGTCAACCTAAACTCGCACTCTGTCCTGGGATTCTCCATGTCCAACGTCCTTCTCGAGTGCATTTATCAAAACACTAGCACCCGCCTGCGATTATCTGTCCATTCCGCCGCTTCCTTCCTTCCCCTCTCGGTGCCGCCCCTTCCCATACATCGGTCCCGACTCTATCACCCCCCAAAAAACACGCTTCATTCCGCGCGTTATCTGTACGTAGCACTTAATTACGAGAAACCGTTTCGCACAAAGACATTTTGCCATGGATATCATGGCGCCACCACCATAGCAAGTAATCCACACCCCCGAACTGTCCGCTGCGGCGCCCTTTGTAAGCTAGTCTCTCCGGGGCTCCTGCCTCGAGCTCAGACGTGGTGGCGAAATAAGCTCGGGCGTGAATAACACGGGAATGGCATGGGACAGACGCTGATACACATCCTCCACCCGCGATACCTCCATCTGTCACTAAGGTTTAAACATCCCCGGCTGCGCTAGCACCATTCGCATCCCGCCGTGGTACTCGGGGCGCCTGGCGCTTAGAGCAGCAGTACCCGGAGACGCCAGTCATTAAACGTCAGTATGGTGGCGGTGGTCTTCGCGGCTCGGCCTCCCATACTATTGTGTCTGACGTCAACTCCACACGTCGGCACTATTGCTCGACGACCTAGCCTGCGCTAGCGTCATCGACTCCCGTTACATTCATTCCATGTCGATGTCGGGACGCTCATGCTCTCCCGCGGTGCTCGGCATCTGACTGTCACTTGGAATCGTATTTTAGCAGCATCATTCTATGTATGTACCCTACGAAGCACAATAAATCAGACTTCCCCTCCGCCATCGAGTGGGTATCATTAGCTGTCCGATTCGAGCACGAGAAGATCATGCCGCTGATGCCAGAAGCGCAGAGCACAGTGATTACAATCATTGGTGAGAACGCATCTTCGCGAAATAGCTAGTCTCGTACGCCTCAAGTTATGATTCAACTTGATCAATATATTTCCTCAATACATTTGTATCATTGATTCTATTGACCGGCGTTCCGGTGTCCTGATGGCAAGGTCCACAGGGTCGCACACCAGAGATCGCAACACAACCTTCCGCTTTGGCTTTGGGCGCAGTTTTGAATGAACGTGCCTCAGACCCCGAGCCCGAGCCCGACCACCCAGGAGATGACATTGACAACGACACGCACCATACCTGGAACAAGCTGTAACTCAAATACCTCCTGGATCAAGCAGATGCTGTAATGTGGTCCTCGTGTCTGGACGCGTGGCGGCTCAGCTGGGATGAAGCTTGTATCGCGTCAAGTTACGTCGTGCGTCGCCATTGTGTTGTGTTCTCAGCGGCAACAATGGAAACGGTGACAAAGTTGGAGTCTCCCTTCAGAGTCTGTAGCGCGCATACGTGACTCGTAGAAGCACTGTGAACTCTAATACTTGTCTAATACAGACGTTCTCGGGCTGTTTTGACCCTGAAGATAGATAGATGACTTCGGAGGGTCATATCCCCAGGTGCGTCACGCGCGAGGATATACACATAGGCAGTTACGGTAGAATTCGAACAATGGGGTCACTCACGAATTGTACCCGAAGAACTGCCCACTGCACCTACGCTAGATGCGAAAGAACACGTCTTCACCGGAATGACATGTGTTGATGCGAGCATCAGGTTCTCTGTTCAAGCATTGTCCAAAAATTCGATATACATGCATACCACACACATAATGTACATTGTGCCTCCTTCAAGTTAGAGCACGAGCTGATCGAAGCAAAATAAAATCAGAACTTTGGAGCACCTATCACCGCGTCGGTACGAATGGGAATACACTCACGAAGGCTGCCACACAAACACAGGGAAGACCGGAAAGGCGTCAGAGTAAATTTAAGAGTCAAAAATCAGCGCGTACCCAGCTAGCAAAGGTTATAGTCTCCAGGCTCGTCTTACCTAAATGGCCACCGACGACGGGGCGAGCCCGGAAGCCCTCTGCTCTGCCGTTCGTGGTTTCGTACCAGTCTCCGAAGGGCTGGTCGCTGGTACCGGCTGCGGCGAATTTCTTGACCGAACCGATAAAGAGGTCGCGCGCAGTCGTATCGGTCATAATGGCTGCGGTATAAATTTGCCAATCTGTTATAAATAACAATGTGCATTGTGAGCACCTCAGGGCATCAGAAACGAGGTAAAACGAACCTGTCTTGGTGTAGGTGTGGCTGCATAGGGAAGTCAGCATAGGGTATACAGGGCTTAGAGACGGAGAGAATTCACCGAGTGTCCAAGGGGACGCCAAAAGGTTCTGTGGTATAGGATGCGGCGAATTTAGACCAGGCGATACAGCGGCTGCAGGGTAGTTGGGTGACTTACGTGCGACTGTCTTGTACCAGGCAGTTTCTAATTACGAGATACAAATGCATGAAGGGGCCTAGCGCACGCTGAGAGTATGGGTGACTCACGCAGGGTATAGATAGAAGCCGGGAAGAGGTTGAGCTTCAACAACTTCTCGGCGTAGAGGTTATAAGCAAGCCCCCAGCTACGGGTTACGTCAGAAAAAGAAGTTGTTTCGCCACACCGGTTGTTGGTTACCTAGCATGGTCGTTATACTATGCAAAAAATTCAGCTGTGAGAAGACCGAAGCGCAGATTAGAATACCTACAGACAAAGTCAAGTGTTTGCCAGTGTTCGATGCAGCCAAAGTCTGCCAACGGTTGACATAGTCTGTCGCGATTGCCTGTGGAAAGCCAGTCCCTTGAATACGGGCCATGTAGAGTCAAGCCGAGGGTCAACATACGGAGTAATTGGAGGCTCTTGCGGTGTCACCTAAAAGTTTGGATATTTCCGACATGGCCTTGATGCCAATGATACCCTTGATAGCGAGGTTAGTCTGATTCGCCAGATGACCGGCAAAGTCGTCCGTGCTGAGCTGCTGGGCAGGTATAAGAGAATCTTCGATGAGGAATTGGGTCCATTGATCATGAAGCTTATTCTAAACATGTCAAATAAATCAGAAAGTCAACCTGCTAATAGATATATGAAAAGTCACATATTGTGTGAGCTGAGATTTGTCACCAGTCTTTTGTGCATAGCTCAAGGCCATGATCAACATGTTCCCGCTTTCTGTATATTGATCAAAATAAGAGTTCTGAGTAGCGCTCGAATTTTTATTATTTACCTTCGACAGGCATGGCTTCATCATTGCCATCGTTATGCCCGAGGGCGTTCGGGTAGCCAGAGCCTAGAAAAAATTTCAAAACAAATTCACTGTCTCCGCCAGCATAATACTCACCGATATCGTGAACACTCCATTTGTTGGGGTATAGACCGCTCGCTTGATACCTATAGAGAACCTCCAAAAGATATTTTCCGAGCAGGGGATTGGCATAAAGGATACCGGGCCATGCGGGGAAAATCACATCAACAGTATTCATATTCTATTTTCGTGCTGTGAGCTGTTTGCTGTCGCACAACATCGAGAACATACCCCATCACTAGATATTTCTAATCAATTTGTTAGCCTTTTTAAAGACAAGGAAGGTATCCTATCCCAACGCCACCTTTCATGTAAACGAGCGGATCACCGGTGTTCCAAGTCCCATCGCTGTTCTTGGCGATTGTGATTTCGATGGCACCAAGGAGCTGGCGGACGGACAGGTTGACAATCGCGGCATAATCGGCTGAAATCTTCGAGGCATCAGAGTTAACTTTGTTATCGTAGGCCGTCGAGGTGGCAAGCGCGTTGTTGTAGTCTCCCAGAAACGAGGAAATCTAGAGTTTGTGCGTAAAATCCACCGAGTGTCTTGGAATTTTAAATGCGGCTCACCAAATCAGCGATTGTAGCGTATTTACTCCAAAAGTACAAGCTTCGCAATTGTGTGCCTCCTCCAGCGACGATGTATTTGATAGCCGGATCCCGGACGTGGCCGACCGAGACAACGACAGGAACGGTGGCGCCAGTAACCGAGCCCAGATCGTGAGCGAAAGCAAATACGGGCCAGTTGTTTGATATTCCACGGAAGTTGGTGTCCTTCGTATTAGGGAGGCGACCGGTGTTGATGAATTGGGCGCGAACAGTAACGTCACCGCCGGTTTGGAATGTCGCACTGAAAGCCTAGAAATCCAGTCAGTACAAGAAAATAATCGAAACTACATGGAAATATTCTTACATTAGGTGTAGAATAGTACGCAGAACCATCTAGAATCCACCCGATGAGCCAGATATTCTAAATTAAAACAGAAAAATTACAATTACGACCGTTGTATATGATCGTTTACTTCAGAAAGAAGCGACGGGCTCTGCAGCTGAATCTGATGCGTGAGGATGCTGCCAGTCGCTGTAGTCCAGTTTGCGACTAATCCATTGTCGCCGGAAACCCATTCGGCGCTGATGTCAGAGTAAATCTGCACAGAGTGGGACGTGCCATCTGTCGAACTGGCCGAGATCGCAAAATAGGAGAATGGGATCGATTGTTTGACAAGATCGCTGGGCTAATTTTTTTTTCGGAAAAAGACCGGCACATTAGTGACAGATATCTCTAGTTAACGGATCGATTCCAACCTCAACAGGGTTCAAAAAAGTGACTGTAAGGTCGATAGGACCTGCTGAAAGTACGAATACACTCTTGGTAGCTGTGAACTAAGCCATTCGCTTGTTTAAAAACATGGAAAGGGGGAAAGGTATTTGAAAAACCTTTAAGGACTTCTGGGTGGCCTTTGTGAAAGTTGCACCAGGGACATTTGGTGCACCCAAGAAACTGTATGCTTTGCCGTCCACTTTGACGAACCCAGCCCAGCCAACAATCTGAAAAATTTTAAAATTATTTGCTGAACTTGAAATCAATCAAGGAAGACATACTGAGCCAGTCCAGAAGGTCGGCCATACATCATTCAGTGCCGCACCTGTAAATAATGTCGATATTTTCTCAAAGATTATGAAGCAGAATCTGAACCTGTTCCTTGAGGAAGCCATGCCGAAAGATAAGGGGTGCGTACAGCTAGAGGCACAGAGGGTGGGTTGAATGGGGTTGCGGTCCAGCTAATAGCATGGACACAAGAAAAAAGAATTAAAGATAATGAATAGGCGAACTTCATCCTAAACATGCCGAACAATCCTTGGCCAGCCAATATTTATACTATCAGTTAAAATGTTCGGAAAATTGTAGATGACTGCCACTGACAGTGCTCACATCACATCAAGAAGAAGCCAGCACCGCGCTCCAGTAAAACCATCATGGGTTGGCAAACAGGTGATGAAAGACTGTGCACGAGAACGTAGGTTCAGGTAGGTTCCATGCTTCAGGAAGCAAAGATGAAACAAATGTGTTTCCATAGCACTAATTCAGCAGGCGTCAAATCAATAACGTCAGGAGACCAAAAGCGAGAATCTCTAATGGTGTCATGAGTACCTCAAGAAAGTCCGACCAAGCATAACATATCTGTTCGAATGGTTACTAGGCATTGATCGAGCACAAGACACCGAGCCGTTGAACACGAACAGCTCAAACTAGGTAGCACCGACGGTGAGCTTTGATTTCGGGGCTCCACTGACCCCCAATAGTAGAATTGTATCCAAAAAAAAGTCGCAAAGCAACGTCAGGAGAATAGTAGCAGACACCGGGGTCCGCAACACTGCAGTTCTGCACTATTAGAGCATTTTGTCAAGCAGTGGTTTGGTGACGCGATAGAACAGCGATTTCGTTGGATTTTCCCAGGTTCCCGTGCAGATAAGGTGGTGTAATGGGGTCTCAGTGAAATTTCAATCGTGATTCGTGCGCGTGAACCATGGCCAGTGACCACTGGCTTTGACGGTATTTGGTAAGAGCCTCTAGAACAGGCTACGCCACACCACAATTCAAATATTCAAGTTCGACACAGCAAACTTTCAAATCGATTTTACATCTCCGAGTTTATTATATCTTAAAAATTAGCCAGTAATTTATATAATAGCCATAGTCCCAGTATCCCAGATTTTATGCACAGCCCAAAGCCTTCCGAACTGCAATAACCAGGTCCCAATCGACTGTGTCCCCATGAGTATCGAAAAGATTGACTCCAAGCATTCCAACTTCTTTTGCAAACTTCGCCTTCATTCCCAGTGATTCAGTGTCGTCGTAGGTGATAATTTGGCCTGACGATTCCGAACGTAAAAAAGGCGTGGCTGAGCAGCCGTCCCAAAGCCTATCGAAGCCTCCGGAGCCGTTGAAGAAAACTTGCGTGCCTTCAGATCCTGGTTGGCGTACAAGGGCCCCTTGCTTGAGGATTTCCTGGAACGGTATTTCTCCGTCCGCTCCGCCCCACTCATTAGTCACCTTGACTGGTCCTCTACGTCTTGAACGAGTAGAATGCACAACGGTGCCAAAAGATTTGCCCCGCTGGCGAAGACCAGATGCACGAGAAGAGGATATGTAGCCATAGGTTGGTAGCCCGAGCACCAACTTGTCAACAGGAAAGCCGGCTGAAGTCCATTTGGCGAATGCAGAAACAGCGTTGGCTTCAGGTTGTGTGGAGTTTTGACAGGCATCTAAGAGTGGGGCATTAGGACCTGGTTTTGACGATGCTGTAACTCTGTATGAGTGTTGGGGTTATCAGAAAATAAGGAATTCGCATACAACTCCAAACATCATAATTCATTAACAAAAGCCAATCCAAGATGCCTGCAAACTGAGAAACGTCTCCCATGGGTGCTCCGGAGGGGTCAACGAAAGGCACCGTTTGGGCGGCTGCAGTAATGCGCGCAGCGAGAGGAAGGACAGAGCGAAGACAGTGAAGAAACAAGAGGAAATTAGCAGAGTCCTGTGGGTCAACTTTGTTCCCTGGTGCACCGGGGTGCCCTGGGTATTCCCAATCGATATCGATACCATCCAGACCGAAATCATTGTAGACGCCTAGTATGTTGCAGGCGAACAAGTATCTGCTTTCCTGTGTGGCGACTGCCGTAGAAAAGTATCTATGTTTGTGGTCAGCCTCTGTAATCGCAGTATTTGAGAAACTTACGTGCTACCCGTCCATCCACCTATACTCAGCTTGACCTTCTTCCCATTTCTATGGGCAGCAGTCTTCAGGCGGCGAAGCAGTTCAGGAGTCTTATCCGAGTCCCAGGAAATATCAAAATCTGCTGTTGGTATTCCAAATGCGAAATCGATCCAGTCGAACTGAGAAAAGTTGATGGTTTCAGGAGGGAATGCGTCTCCGACCCAGTCGGGAAAGTAGGCCATGACAAGGGGTACATTTGTTTCCATAGTGCTCGACGACTTGTGCGAGTCGGCAAGGGAAGTAGCGGGACTAAGCCGAAAAGGGGATGACGACGAGGGTTGATTTTCTGGGCCCGTGCTGCTAATCGACTCGGGATGCGTCAACGCTGCTTGGGCCATGTCTCGCCTGATTGGCATGTGAGAATGAGCGTAGGCGCATTGGAACAGGAGTGGTAAAATCGAGTGCGAGAAGTAGATGAGCGAAAGCATAATGAAAACAAAAAAGCGGGGGGAAACCACCAGGGTATAGTGAAGGGTAAGAAAGAAAGGAAGAAAGAAAGAAACAACGTTTCAAACCCTCCATTTCAGTTTCAACCAATCAACCGCATTCGGTGTGTCAAACCAGTTTCGATCGTTTGGCCGTTGTCTGTGAGTAGAACACGTTCAATTTTGGGCTTTATCCATGCAATGCAGATCCAATGAGAGAAACGAACGAGCTCGCTAATGTACACGATGAGGTTGGGACGCTCAGAATAATCCGAATATCCGCTGTTCAGTCATCCAAATCAAAAACTTCGTCGTCATCTTCGTTCCGCCGTGAAGCAGCCACCCTGTACACCGGTTCGAGGCTGAATTTATTGCCAGTTTTTTGTATGACTCCTGGAGCTCCATCAGTTGCGTTGATACAGGATGCTTAGTAGAACGAACCAGATTGAGAAAGGCGTAGCTCCAGCACAGCTGTGTCAAACTTGTCTGCGTTCCCCAGTTGCTCGAATCCAATCAATCTGAAAATATGAGGCGGGGAAATGGTTCAAGGAGGACTACTTACCGATCCTTGGACACCCCGTCGACAAAACATAAAACACAAGGGAGGACCTTGATACCCAGTCGCTCCACAAGCCATGGTACGTTTTCCACGAAAACACGAAAAAATCGCGTAGAGAAGTACTTCTTTGCGAGAGCCTGTGACAGAGTGTCGGCACAATTGCCAGCAAGGTTGTGATGCCGACTTACCCCGAGGTGCTTGTCCATAATCTCACATCGTTTGAAGTTGGTGTGGTAAAAGTGAACGACACATCTTGGTTCGTGGCTAGCAAACACTCAGCCAGTGCATCCCCAAAACAAGATGCTGACGAACTTACGCACTCACGCGCACAACCTCCTTCTCGTCACTGATCTCCGTATATTGACCATGCTGACTCTGCTTCATCTGCTGCATTTTCTCCATTCTTCGTGTCGTTAGCGATTAGATGAGTATAAAAGAGATGCCGAGGAAGCACCTTACTCTCTTCTAAGCACATCAAGGCCCTGTTCGCGTAGTGCAGCATTGCTGTCGTTCTCGATTTCAGCTTCGAGTTCAGCGAAGAGGACTTCGTCGTCGTCGTCGTCTTCATCATCATCACTCCGTCGTTGCCGATTCGGGCGGTGGGATTCGACAAGCCGAGCTGCCAACGACGCAATTTTTGGGTTACTGAGACGGGCCAAGGTCAGCGAGCGTACTTGGCCAAATTCATAACCCACACCTTTCCATGTCGAAATATGATGGATATCGGGTTTCTGATAATGATTATGGAGGAAAGGAAATGATGTGATCAACACATTGAGCATCATCGTCACTTGTACTTTTACCATCATCTCGCATAGATGAAACTCATTAATAGACACATCGACAAGCACGGTGCCGTACGATCTCTTCCATTTTCACTGCAACGCTCGTGGATTTGATTCCTGATAGTGTTACATAGGGACATGTTACGTTACGCCCCGAGGACGACGAGGATATGTGGCATTTATATAATCTAATCCAAGCGGGTGATTCAGTCCGAGCACCTGCCATCCGGTGAGTGTGATATCCATCGCTCTTTTCACCCTTTCACATATGACTCATTGTCTATAATTCCAGCCGCGTACAAACTGTATCATCAACTGGGTCTACGGAATCCCATCGTGTCCGGCTAAACCTTACGCTCCAAGTTGGGCGGGTCGACTTCTCCTCATCGGCCGCACCTGCTGCTTCCGCGTCAGAGTCCGCTGCAGCAGACCAAACCGGATCATCTGCGCCCCCTCCCACATCTGCCGCGCTGCATATATCCGGACGCGTGACCTCCGAAAACCCGCACGTCAAACTAGGAGCATTCCATACTCTTGACGTTGAAGCAAATCGCGACGTGAGGATTGAAAAAGCAGATGGGTGGGACAGCATCGCCGTCGCTCGGGTAGAGGAAGCTATCATACCGGGGAGAGGAGCGGAAGTCGGCGCTGTTGTTTGTGGGGAGGGGACTGCTGCCTTTTGCCTGCTCTCACAACATATGACACTGGTCGCCAACCGCATAAGCGTTCCTATTCCACGCAAATCTGCGGCTTCTGGAGCTTCGCAACACGAAAAAGGGATGCTCAAATTCTACGCGACTTTGTATGATTCTTTCGTACGACACATACCTTTCGCAAATGTTGGGCTTCGGGCGATCGTGATAGCTAGTCCGGGTTGGGTTAGAGATGGAGTGTTGAATTATTTGCTTGAAGAAGCTGGCAGGAGGGGCGATAAACCGCTACAACGGGCGCTGAAGGAGAAGGTTGTGAAGGTCCATGTGAGCAGCCCTCATGTACACAGTTTGGTGGAGGTTTTAAAGAGTCCAGAGGTACGTCTTCAGTGGTACCTGAAGGTTGAAAATTTAATCAACTTGTTTTTCAGATTGCCTCGCAACTGAAGGAGACCAAATTTGCCAGAGAGGGTATAGTGCTCGACAAGTACTAAATCATTTATTTTTCCTGATCTATCGGTTCTGATCCCCAATTCCAGGTTCTTCAAGATGCTTGGAACTGAAGAGATGAGGGCATGGTACGGACCAGATCATGTTTGCCTCGCAGCAGATCGCGGTGCTATCGGGACACTGCTCATCTCGGACGATCTTTTCCGGTAAGTGGCTAGATTCCTCGGGAAGACATTAAATGAATGGTCCGAAAGATCGAGCGATCCTGTGACACGGAAAAGATATGTGGGTGTAGTAGAAGCAGTGCAACACAAGGGCGGAGAAGTTGTCATATTCTCGAGTATGCACGAGTCAGGACAGCGTGAGTTGCTCGTGAACACCAACGGCTATCACTGAATCTTTTTTAGAATTGAATCAGTTAACCGGAGTGGCCGCGATACTAACATTTCCATTGGATATCGAGGTGGTAGAGGCTGAAGAAAGAGAAGCTGCAGAGGAGGAGGCGAAACGACGAGAGGAAGAGGAGGCGAAAGGCTAAATTACTTAGATGACATCATACCATGCGCCATGATTGTGGCAAACGATCGGACAGGAGCGCGTCTTGTTCGCAAGCGCAAACATGTTCATTCATGATCAGGAGACTCTGCCCAACGCGAACTCTCATCACGACCAGAATGACAAAACGTCCCAGAGACGTGGGTAACAGTCCTAAAGCATCGCACAAACGCCCTCGGACAACCATATTCACTCCTAACAAAGTTGCTACCGCCGAAGCTGCTGCTGCCGTTGACGCAGAGCCGCCGTTTCTAGCCTTTGAAAATGCTCTCAAGACTTCCTTGAAGCAGCCTGTCAAAGGGGAATCCGTCATATATTGGATGCGCATGGCAGACCTCAGAGGTACGCGCCCGTCAACTTGCACACGTCGGCTTACATTGATTCCCCCCCCCCCCCCCCCCCCCCCCCCCCCCCCCCCCCCCCCCCCCCTCTCCCTCTCATCTCCCAAACCCCAACACCAAAACAACACACCCCAACCCTCTCACCCCT
>JABCKI010000176.1:0-28534 GCA_018282025.1 Sphagnurus paluster | reverse complement strand
ACTCTCGATCTCACCGTCATGATATAGACATCCCCTTGCTTACAAGGGTTCTTGCTGGTCTTTAACTGTCCGTAAATCATTTAGACAAAATTACACAGAAGTTTACTCCCATGCCACTCATCGCCAACCTTCGGTTGACTCCTCGCGGAAAGGGAGTTGAGAATTTTAATCTTTTTCAACATAAAGATTTTTTGTAACAGATCAAGTACATGAGTAGGAGGATTATTAGAACAAAGAGCTCACCAGCGCTCAAGCCAAGTGGCGTGAGAGTGAGAGTGGTAGGACACGTAAGCAGAAAGTGGCGTGGGAGTGAATGTGATCGCTCCAAGCGGGACTGTGTTGTTCCGAGCTCTACAAAACCCTCTCTCTTACTTACGTAAGAGAGTCGGGGACTGTAATGTTATCTGTGACAGCTGTCTAACATCTCTCTCGTAATAGCCCTGAATGCGGTACGCCTCATTTCTTGCGACCTTGCTGAGCTTTTCTAAACAGGCTATGGAGAGAAATGTGTTTCGGGTCAACGCAAGGCTCCGGAGCCGCTTAATACTATATCATATAGTATATCTTTCTCGCTTATGTGCTCACTAGTTACTTCGTTCATATACTCAGAATTTATAGTATTGCTGCCAGTCTCATATTGATCCTCTGGGTCAAAATCATGTCTTTCTTCATAATCAGTCTGACCAACGCTGAATATTCCTGTCACTGGCTGTTGTAGACGGCGTAGCAAGAGCTCCATGTCACCCACGCTGGGGGGTTGCGCACCAACGTATACAGACTCCAAACTGTTGACCACAACGTGGCACAAAGACGGCCCTGCTCCCAAATGCTCTTATCTTATACGGTTATGATTACAGCCCTTCCTACAGCCGCGTCCCCGACCAGCAGTTATTCTCTGGGGGGGCACAGTGGGAACGCAACTCCTCCACGGCAAAATTGGATCGACGCCCTGTGATGGACCACCAGGATGGCAGAATTAATGGTTTAGTTTTATGCTGCGTTGCTCTTTTACGCAGGACGTTGACTCTAGGTTGTATTTGCTCTTGATTTACACAGTTCAGGTCATAGAATCCATCTTTCCATTGCCAAGGTTGAATGACTGGAGAGAAGTCGAAACAATGTTCAAAGTGGCGAGAAATGTGATCACGGCATCATCCATCCTTGACCAATACAAGTTCCACTTGATCCACTTTTTCGTTTCGCTGCAATATCACCCCCTGTTCCGCCACTTTCCAGGCAGCCAGCCATGAGGTCGAGAACGGGCAAGTCGTTCGTGGTGAGTCTTCTGACGTTGGCGCCAAGATCAATCCCTTCAAGGACAAGCAAATGCTCTAAGAGCTCCCATTGCGACATGGCAGATGAGGAGACTGAAAAAAGATATCAATTTAAATTATTTAATAGCCGAAGGTTGGAATCGTGCTCAGGAGAGATGAAAGAGAGAAATCTGAGCGTAACTTGCAGTGTGGCGCTTCAACCTCAAGAGAGGAATATTTAATTTCGGCAAAAAATGCATCATGGATTCAATGTCTTGTTTACCAACTTACAGGTGATGTAAAGCCCGGGGCAGTCTCGCAACTCTATGAAAAAGATTCACTGACAAAGTTTCAAGGAGTTTACGACACGATTTTGTTGCATATATGGACGCGGCACCAGCACGTTTCTCCTTTTGACTCTTTAACTGAAGGGAAGTCAGCTGTGGTCAGCTCAACTTGGTAAGTGATACTCTCGATCGGCTAGAGCTTGGATGCACATTTCCGGCAGGGGCCGCTATTAGGTCGGATGTGGCGGCGTACTCAGGGTGAGATCTAATACATACATAATACTACAGTCCCTCTAAAATACAATAATATCCAGACGCCCAGTCATGTCGTCGGTAAGAACTGCGCACTGTACGCGCCCCGTACATCCTTCACAAACTTGTACACATCGCGTGTCTCATTGAGCGTATTCACCAGAAGTGGGAGCGCCGGGAGGGGCGGTGAGGACGTGACGACTGCCACATAGTTTAACCCAGGCCAAGCTAAATAGTCTAGCTTGCGACTCACCTTTATATGTAGAACCACCAATGTCTACCACCAGCGTGCACTCGCGATCAGGCGCGGTGGGGTCAATGTTCGTAAAACGCATCAGCAAGTTTTCGGGCTCGATACCCTCCACAATGCACCCAAGTAAACGTTCTGTGACAGCCAGCTCTGGTGAGACGCGTGCAGCGTGTGTTCTCAATGTCGTTCGCTCCGCCGCGCGTTCTATGCGACTTGAGAAGTGTTCAACTGAGTGTGTGAGTGTGCGTACCGCGACGAAGGTTAGCTGTCATTGCTCGGTATTGTTCAATCTCTGCGTCAATAGACTGGCACTTTTCTCTGAGATTCGCAAGCTGGCGCTTGAAAGCTGCTACCGAGAGCTCGGCGTCCTTGCGCTCCTCCTTTTCGCGTTCGAGGTCTGTTCTATGGGTTGGCTCGAGGTGGTAAGAAGTGAGCTTAGTGAGGCATACCTGCAACGAGATCGATCTCGCGTAGTTTACACTGATTCGTCTCTGCCTCTATCGCCTGGGATTTTTCGATAATGCGCTTCTTCTCCGTAGCTTGGGCAGTTCGACGCTCGGATATAATAGTAATGTGCCTGTTCTTGTAGTTGGCAACGGCTTTAAGAAAGTTGCGAGTAGAGTTCTCATATACAGATAGTCTGAGGTCGATCTGAGGATTTGGGGTTGCAAGGATGGCGGCAAGGTCGATCTGTGGGGGACGGAGAACGTGGGCCATGGTGAAAGAGGTAAAAGATCATGTGATGCACCTCCAGAAATGGTTCCGCATCGCGTCGACGCGAATCTGATCTTTCTGAACTGAACCCACGATGAGTTCTGTCAAACCGCCCACCAAAACACCAATCTCCGCCTCTACGTCCTCTGCTTCTGCTTCCCCGTCGCCTGCACCGACTCTCAACGCTGCCAAGCCCGCCGATGGCCTCCCCTATTATCGCGACATTCACATGGAGACCGCCAAGGGACTACCCGCAAGTCTCGGCGGCGGCTATGTTGATGTTCATATGAACACTGCGAAGGGTATGACCATGGCAGGTGCACACGATGTCACGATGGACACCGCCCGAGGTGGCTCAACGCTCAGGCAGGGCGTGACGCAGCAGCTTTGGGAGCGGGAGCTTTTAGATAGCTCAGAGGTCCGGCGGAAAGCCACTGTGGCACAGCTATGTACGTCTTCCCTTTCTTCTGCCTCCCAAACTACCATAAATCAGACATTGAAACGTGTATGTGGTTTAGATTTCCTCGATTACTATTTCCAGACGCTCGGATACCTCGCTTCACGCAAAGAGAGGCGTGCAAATTTCGATGCAGACACCGCAGCCCGCGATCTGAGCGCCTCTGAATATAGCAAGGAGTTCAAGTCATATTGCGGCCGCGAGCGTGTCCTCTTACGTCGCCGCCGCACCAAGCTCAAAGTTGACCAATTCCACATCATCGCACAGGTGGGCCAGGGAGGTTACGGCGAGGTCTTCCTCGCACGCAAGTCCGATACTGGCGAGATTTGTGCGCTAAAGAAGATGAAGAAGAGAACGCTTCACAAGATGGATGAAGTGTGTCTACCTCGAGTTCCTTTCTGCGCGCTTAATTGATCTGCGATACTTGTAGATTCGTCACGTTCTAGTGGAACGCGACATCCTCACCGCGACTAAAACACCTTGGCTCGTACGCCTGCTTTACGCGTTTCAGGACCCACAGTATGTTTACCTCGCGATGGAGTACGTCCCGGGTGGAGACTTCCGAACGCTCCTCAACAACTCTGGCGTGCTCAAGGAAGAACACGCACGCTTTTACATCAGCGAGATGTTTGCCGCTGTGACAGAGCTTCACAAACTCGGATACATCCATCGAGATCTCAAGCCAGAAGTATATATACCTTCTCATCCATTAATAAACATCGCATTTACACGGACTCTAGAATTTCTTGGTAGATGGGACAGGTCACGTCAAGCTCACAGATTTCGGGCTCGCCACAGGGGCTCTCAATCCCAAACGAATTGAATCGCTGAAAGTCAAGGTGTTTCCGATATCTAAATTTATCTGTTTGTGAAGATTAACTTTACTACTAGCTGGACAAAGTGAAGGACAACCAGATCACCTACCGCTCTACACTTGAGCGGCGTTCGATCTACCGCTCCATCCGGAACGAAGACCCCCGCTACGCTGACTCCATCGTCGGATCGCCTGACTATATGGTTAGACACCATATAATATCCCCTGCTTTCCACTGATCAACACATTCTACTCAGGCCCCAGAGGTGCTGCGAGGAAAACCCTATACGTATTCTGTGGACTACTGGTCACTTGGGTGTATCCTATTCGAATTCCTTGCTGGCTTCCCGCCGTTCAGTGGAAGCACACCCGAGGAGACGTGGACTAACCTCAAAAATTGGACCAAAGTCCTGCGACGGCCCGAATACGACAAGCCCGAGGATCTCATCTTCAACCTTACCGACATCGCCTGGGATGGTGTTACCCGGTAGGTTCAATCTGCTATAACCACCCGGAAGGGCAAGCACTCAAATTTGTGGTATCCGCACAGCCTGATCTCACATGCCAGTGTGCGCTACTCCACACTTAACCAAGTCGCTGGACACCCCTTCTTCTCCAAGGTTAAATGGGAGGACCTCCGTGCCGTGCGCGCACCTTTCGTGCCGGCGCTCGACTCGGATATTGATACAGGGTACTACGACGACTTCACATCGGCAGAGGACATGGCGAAATACGCCGAGGTGAAGGAAAAGCAGAAGAACGTCGAGCGTGTCAAGGAGAAGGAGGAGCCATTCGGGCGCGGTGTCTGGGTCGGATTCACATTTGGCAAGAATGGTGTTGGTGCAGCAGCGCGTGGGATGGGAGGGGGCGTAGATGATGGGGCGATGGCGACAATTTTCTAGAAAGTCTGGGGGGATGGATTGCGCGTACGAAACACGATACCTTCGATTTCATGACCCAAGATTGAACATGTATTCTATAATCCGGTTGCATGCGACATTGGCGCCTATCTGCATACCCCATCTTCCGTAGATTGTATACATACCCAAGCAAAATGTAATCGATAATTCTCTTGGATCATGTGTGTTCTCATGGGCCCTTGTGAATTGTGATTCATGTGATCAACACAAGTGTATATATCCACAGAGCGAGCGAGCAAGGAGATAATACAGCAAGGTATCGGCTAGTGATATAAATCAAAGTCCAGAGTAGAGTTCAGGCGGAAGTATATCTACAGGTCGATACAGAAAAAGGGCGCAAACACGAGAGAAGGTGAGAGGGGAATGTGGGAGCGCAGGATTAGCAAATAGTAAAATGAGTATTACAAGAGACGTGTAATCTGTTGTACAATAGAAGGCGAAGGAGTGTGCGAAGCATGAACGTAGAAGAGACGTGAAAAGGTCGTTTTGACGGCGTAAGAACATAGAAAGAGCGTAGGCAGCACTGTCAATCGTAGGGGGATCAGTTTCAAGTCAGTCGATCAGAGGGAAGGGAAGGAGACTCACAGTAATCAAACCTGTTGCTAGTGAAAGAGCGTGGCGCTTCACCTGCGAGCGGGTATACGAATAACATTGCGCCGAGATTGCGTCACTTCCTCCTTATAGAAAACCTGCCAGGAGCATATATTAGAACCGAAACTGAAATCAGGAACATCCACTCACCCTGGGGCGTTTCTCAAAAGAGTCATTATCATTGCGAACCTCCATCGACTTGCGTTTAATGCGGATCATCAATGGCGAAGGTTCTCCACATCGCTAGGCGTGGCGTTATAAGGTGCAGCAGAGGGGGCGGATAGGAATACTCACAGGTGTGGCGGGACCGGCAGAGGAGGCGGGAGTCGAGCCTGAGGCAGAGCCAGAACCAGACGAGCTCGCCGAGTTGGTGGGGGATATGTCCATCGAGTCACAAACATCCTCGGGGTATTGTAGCTCCAGTCCCCAATCCATGGCATCCTCGTCAATCGGCACATCCAGGGGTGCCCACTTGGTCTCAAGCTGCGCCTGCTGCATTGCAGGAGCAGCAAGTACCAGAGACGCCCCGGCCTCCACGGCGTTACGAGGGTAGCCCTCATCCTCTGTGGCAAACCAGCGAGAGGAGTAGCGGATGGTGGGGGGTTTCCGCACAGATATTGCAGATGAGAGGGACACAGCAGAGAACTGTCCTGAGGAGAGTGCGCTGGTGGTGCCATTGGGCGAGGTGCGGGTGAGGACCGCCGGGGGAATAGCGCACTTGAGGGCAGGGCGCCTTTTCGGTTCGTGATTATCGATAGCCATGTCCACAGATCTGCTGCTCTGATAAGGAATGGGGGCCAGAGCGATCGGGGGTGGCGAGACTTCAATAATTGGGAGCGGGACGACGCTAACCTGCTTCTGGGGGCAGTTGTGGGCCTTCTCGATATTAACCCTGAGGCCAAGATTTTGAGCGCGGGTGCGGGCATGCTGAGTGGGCTTGAGAGAAGCCCGAATGCGGCTGGCGACATAAGTATAATGGGCATTAGCGCGCCGGAGGATGAGGATGAGGTTGCGAATGTGATTAGGCTGGAGAGCGGCAGGGTTAGATGGGGAGGACATAGCAAATGGCGAAAGTGTTCGTATAGGTAAAGGAGATGTCCAAAGTCTATTATGTCGTCTGAACAAAGAAAGTCGGCCAAAGAGATCGTTTGGATTCGTAGCACGCACGGCGTGTGATCAGGGCGAAACGAAGAAAGAGGCAAAGGAGATGCTGTAGCTCGCTGCTGCTTTGTCCTTTGACTTGCGATCTGTTATATCAGACTTACACCAGGACCCACAAACCCTATGCGCCACGAAGACGCAAGGGTGAACACAATAGGCATACTCGTAGGGAACAAGGCCAGTGCAACCGGTGCGGATTTCCCGTCCTTGTACTTTTTGTTACGCCCATCTTGGCAGTTTAAACGAAACATCAGCTCCTTACGCTTTTGTTTCCTGCTTGACCGGTGATCTACACATCCGTGAGTTCGGCTTCCGCTTACCAAAAAGGGTATCGTGCCATATGACCCGCCTCCTTCCGGGCCACATCATTCGCCCCGCTTTGAATAACCCGCACCATCCCACTATTGCCTAGAGCGAAGGACCCACAATCCCAATGCATCGGAAGAATCATTTATATATAAGGAACTATTATAATCACCATCCACCAGATTTTTTAAAATCAGATGATCCTTACTGTTCTAGTGTGGCGAGCGATTTCTGGAATTGATAAATCGCAATATCCATCAATCTGATTCTCACCAATCTCGCCCCCCCCCCCCGGCTTGCTATTGGGTCACAATCACCCACATGGACCCACAGCGGTAGATATCCAGCACCTGGCCGCTTCCAAAGCCCCGCCCAGCTTATTGTCCTGTCAACAGCAACGCCGTCTTGAAGGGCTTTGCCTAGTCCCTGGTAGCAGACCATATAACAGACGACAGTCGAACTGATTCATAGGTTTATCTACGTTCTCTTGGACCCACAATATCACTCTCCGAAAAGGGCGAACTCTGTGCGGAAGCTCGGAGACCTGATGGCCCTGCATACAACGATTCCCTTCTAGTCCTCGGCGGCTGTCTTCAACGCTCCCGAAAAGTTTTCCTCCCATGGATTCTATATCACGGCAGATATATTCTGGTAGATGATGAGAGTAACATGGGCCGTGATCGACTGTGACTTCGGCATTCCTGTCTTCAGATACCTCAGCTGGAGCCTGGCAGATGTATAGATTCGCTCTAGATAAACTGCTCAGTACTCCTTCAGGAACTTGTGACTATGCCTTACGGACATGAAAACTTTGTTTGACATCAACTAGCCTTGACAGATGGGCTCTGAATTACCCGCGCCGAGTACTCAGACAGGCTCCTTCAAGACATTTATGAATACCGTCTCTAGCAGTGGTACGGGGCTGAAGTCCTCACGAAAGTAATTCCAAAAGGTCCCCACTGACCAGGTCTTTCCCAAGGGTGCCAAGCCTAGCTGCACCTCTTTCCACGTAAATCCGATTTTTGTCGCATGACCGAAATGTCCATTGAGTGCGCCTACTGCTCAGAAGACAATAGGTTGTCAACCATAATCGCCAGCCCAGTCACTCAATTAGCAAGAGTAACTTCCCGCCAAGCCGCCCTATGAAGCCTTTATGCAAGGATATTATAGCAGTCCACCATTGGGCAAGGCAGACTCGTCTGAGGAGTGCGTCTATATCAACGTTGAGGATGGTGCAAATCTGCAGCCTCAAGGTATAAAATCAAAATGTGCGTAGCTGGGGACAACGTCAGTAAAAACCTGAAATGTTCAAATCATTAGTCCGAACAAAAAAACCAACATATACATAGAGCAATAGTAGACGGTGAGGTTGCTTACACTCAAGTATGTGCCATGACAGCTTCACGTACGCTAGCTATTTCATCGGTTCAAGTCAAGTTTGCGCATTGTAGGCAGTTTTGGTGCAATAATTTATCCACCGAGTCTGGCGCTGGACATTGCTTCCCAATTGAAGTTCTCACCAAAGTATCTCTGCGAATTTAAAGCTCATTCTGCGCGATCGGTGCGTTGGTGCCGACCCTTTCACGCGCCGTACAGCAATCATAAATTTGAAGTCGTGGGCAAAGACAAATGATAACGGATATATACGTTGGGTCTGTCTTGACGGGAGGTTACAAACCAATTGATTCGAGTATATATACGTGTAAAGATACGAATGTATGTCCCGAAACTACGAGCGCGACCTCTGTTGCCTGATGGCAATCCACCGCACTCAACTCTGAAGGAACGGAGGGCCCAACCACTTGTAAATCCCCACGGCTTCAGAACGAATCCGAGGGGCAAGGAGGAGTGGGCCTAGTCGGTCTTACACGAGCGTAACAGGCCCTTGATTTTGACTATCCACGAAGGGTACTGGGGCCTTGACTTGGCTCGTGCTGGAGAGGTTGCGACATTTTGCTCCGGGATTCTTATACATGTGCTGACCAAGATCTTCCCACACAATCGGAGGTGTCCGGCTGTAACAGTGAGCTCGTGATTGGGTGCGCGGGACGCGGAGGCGACAAGTCCGAAGCGCCTTTCCCCCCTCCACCTCCTCTGCAGTCGTCATGGCCAGTGCTCTCCTCGTCCGTTCTACAATCCCTCGCGCTCTCGTCCAGCGCTCGGCTCTACGCTCCTCAGCGATCCAAGGTCGGTACCGTTGCCCGGTCAGCAGTATTGTATCTGACCCCAGGTGTGAAATAGCCAGACACTCCACCAACGATGCTCTCTATGTACCCGGTGGACGTGCGTTTATTGAAGCTATTTGTCTTGCACATGAGATCTCACAACATCTTTTTCAGCCGTGTACAAGGGCACTGTGAACGACCCGACCACCTTCCCCCCGGCCTCACGCGCACACGGGTCGTACCACTGGGCGTTTGAGCGCATCCTGTCCGCCAGCCTTATCCCGATGACTGCCGCCGCATACGTCACTAGCGGGTCAAACTACCCTATCGTTGATGGTCTTCTTGGCATCTCCCTTGTCATGCATAGCCATATTGGAGTATGTACTCTTTTTCATCCCTCCCACATTTGTTGAACGAAAACCTTGACCAAAATCACATCTTGGCAGTTCGACTCATCTCTGGTAGACTATGTACATAAGCGCAAATTCCCTATCCTTGGACCGCTCGCCTCCTGGACGCTCCGCGCCACGACAGTGGGTGTACTCGTCGGGGTTTATCAGTTCAACACCAACGATATCGGTACGTGAATTACCAATCCTCTTTTGGATTGATCTAACGCTTTCCGTAGGCCTTACGGAACTCATCGCAAAAGTATGGACCGCATAAGCTGTTTCCGGTTTTTGTAGTAGCCCAGATTTTAATTTTTTCATAAGCCTGCTTTCACTGCAAAATAGTAATGAGCCCGTTCGTGTGTCACAAAAATCTGAGCGAATAAAAATAATGACCTTGTCTCGCCTATCGTCATGGCACACACAAGTGTGTAATTGCTGCGCTAGCGCCAATAGCCTTTTCAGAGGACTCGTTTCCGATGAACTAAATCTAGGTGAACATACATCCGAGTTCCGATGGAAGGAAAGGGGAAGATGTCAGTAAACAAAGCCTGCCAACTCCTACTGGTGATCCCACCACGAGTTCGACGTTATGACTTCCGAAGGCCACAGCAACGACTTCACCCACCAATTGGCCATCAAACTCTCCCGGGCGCTCAATATCATAAACCCTAATGATCTACTCGCTCAAAGAGTCACCGACATTGCCAAAACAAACACGCTCGAAGGATTCACGAACGGTGCGATCAATCGCAATGCTAGAACCGCGTTTTCCACTCACTGAAGCTATCCTACCAGCTGCGCGAGCCTTCGGAAAGTTCAAGGACTCTTTCTTAGCTGAACTACATTCGGAAATCTTGCTGCATGCCAAGCAAGAGGCAACCGGTGTAGCTCCTCAGCCCGTCCCAGGCATCACCGTCCATGATAGTGACGTCCTTGAGCCAGAACCAGTGCGCGCCGGTGGGCTGATGCGAATGGATACGGTATATTTCTAGTAGTTAAATATCATTCTCGTAGGTTGACCTAACGTCATACAGCGGCACACATTTCGCCAACCAGCCAAACCAATAGAGCCACCAACACCGAGAACGTCACTGCTCGGACTTGACAGGCTTGCGCAGGAGAAGAGGGCTGCAAACACTAATAACCTAGAGGGTAGTCGTAAGAAACCTCGACTCGATGATGGATCAGAGCCATTTTTCAAAGGTTCGGGTGTTTTTACAGCACATAATTCTGAAAATCTCACCAATGCCCTTGAAAAGTCCCAAGCTTACCAGTGTCTCGGAACGAGCACGTCCGACAGCGGGGTGAAGAAACCCCTTCCCATCCCGGCGGATTATCTGAAACTGGGCGCAAGCGGCTAGAGGAACATAGAAAGAACCGTGAAAAGCAACGAGGTAAATGCTATTTTCCCCCTTCTCTTCATGGTTACTCTTCTCATGCAACATCAGAGGGCATCACAGCTGCCAATGAACCGCGCCGTGACGCACCGAAAGGTTTAGGAGACTTCCAGAGACGCTCTAATCGAGACAGAGACCGTGGCTGGGGTGGCAAACGCGACCACGACAGAGACGTGAGAGAAGGTTCTGGATCTCGAGGCTGGGACTCGACACCTCGATCCGTGCGGGGTGGTGCTGGCGACGCCCCCAGTGTTCGCGTGCCGAATGTTGCATGGGACTCCACACCACGCCGTTTTCAAGAAGGCTCCGGCTGGGGCGGCACGAAAGACCGTCACTGGGATGCGCCAACACCAAGAGCTGCGCGGGGTGGTAGCCCAGATGGGGATGATGATGCACTAGGAATCGATGCAAGGGAGTGGGAGGAAGAGCAAGTAAGGCTAGACCGGGATTGGTATACGGGCGCTGAAGAGGGTGGAATAGCTGGAGACGAGGAGCATAATCCCCTTGCCCAGTATGAAGACTTGAGCGTTCTGAAGCAAGCCGAGATTGCAAAGAAACAGGTGGTGAGTACCATGTCGAGATCTCTTGCCCTGAAGTGCTAACGATTCTTGTAGAAGAAAATATCGGCCAGACAAGCTCAATATGTTCGGTTTCTAATCTTTCTCTTTCTGATTTAGAACTGACGCGTTCTTTCAGAACGCCGACAACGACCTCTGGGAAGCCAATCGGATGCTTACTTCTGGTGTGGCTACTCGAAAGACAGTCGATCTTGATTTTGAGGACGAATCCGAGTCCACCGTCCACGTGATGGTTCACGACATTAAACCCCCCTTCTTAGATGGTCGCACCGTTTTTACCAAGCAACTGGACCCCATAAATCCCATCCGTGATCCCACCAGTGACATGGCCGTCTTCTCGAAGAAGGGTAGCGCTCTTGTCAAAGAAAAGCGAGAACAGGCCGAAAGAGCGAAGGCTGCAGCAAAGTTGGCAGCATTGGGTGGCACCGCTCTAGGCAACATCATGGGTGTCAAGGATGAGGAAGCTGAAGCTGACGGTATGTGCCTTTTCCTTGGCCCACATGAGCCTTCGTCAGATTTGGACATTCACCTAGTTCCGGTTTTGTCTCAACATTCAAAGCCGAGGCCGAGAAACAGGAACGCGAAAAGAAGTCCAAGGGCGAACAAGACGATTACAAGGGTGACTCAAAGTTCGCGACACACTTGAAGGCTAGTGCTGGTGTCAGCAATTTTGCGAAAACAAGGACATTGAAGGAGCAGCGCGAATATCTACCTGCATTTGCCTGTCGAGAGGAATTGATGAAGGTTATCCGGGAAAACCAAGGTACTGTATCTTTTTTGACGTATATCCAGGCTTCTTATCGTGTTCACCAGTCATTATTGTGGTTGGTGAAACTGGGTCGGGTAAAACAACCCAATTAGCACAGTTCCTGTATGAGGATGGCTACTGCTCGTTCGGCCTCGTTGGTTGCACCCAGCCTCGGCGTGTGGCTGCTATGTCCGTTGCCAAGCGCGTCAGCGAAGAGATGGAGGTGAATGACTCTGCTATTTTCACTTTCCGCTGTGAATGACCCCATTCAAGTGCAAACTAGGCTCTACGGTTGGGTATGCTATTCGTTTCGAGGATTGCACTTCCTCAGAGACGAAGATTAAATGTGCGTTGTGTGTATTTCGTGTTTATATATACAATCGTGTTAACGTCTTGAAGATATGACCGATGGCGTTCTCCTTCGGGAATCTCTAAACGAGGGTGACTTGGATCGATACAGCGTCGTCATCCTCGACGAAGCGCACGAGCGGTCATTAAGCACGGACGTCTTGATGGGTCTACTTCGCAAAGGTATGCCGCCCGCACCCGATAACAACTGGTTTCTGAGGACAACTGCAGTTTTATCCCGCAGGAGAGACTTAAAGTTGATCGTTACCTCCGCCACGATGAACGCGGAAAAGGTGGGCTGTCCTTCCTACCCCGACGTAGAAGAATGCCTAAATTCCACTCCTTCTAGTTTTCATCTTTCTATGGGAATGCACCAACCTACACTATCCCAGGAAGGACGTTCCCTGTTGAAATATTCCATTCAAAATCACCCTGCGAAGACTATGTCGACAGCTCGGTGAAGCAAATCCTCCAGATTCATCTTTCGCTTCCTCCTGGAGATATTCTCGTCTTTATGACTGGTCAAGAAGATATTGAAATTACCTGCCAAGTTGTTCAAGGTTCAGTTGAATCTACAGTACTCTTACCTGATATGTTTCACTGAGGCGTTTTCTAGAGAGACTTTCACAACTTGACGACCCTGCACCATTAGCTGTTCTACCCATCTATTCGCAGATGCCAGCAGACCTTCAAGCAAAGATTTTTGACGCCACCAGTGATGGTCGGCGCAAGGTCATTGTAGCCACCAACATTGCTGAGACATCATTGACAGGCAGGTGGTCTATTTTTCTCTCCCAGTCACTTGCTCACTATTCACGTAGTCGACGGTATCCTGTATGTTGTGGATGCTGGATACTCTAAGCTCAAAGTGTACAACCCAAAGGTGGGCATGGATGCCCTCCAAATCACTCCAATCAGCCAAGCAAATGCCAGCCAACGAACTGGACGCGCGGGGCGTACCGGTAATGGGTATGTCAATCAGGTCTATGGAATATAGATATGATCCTCATTTTGACTATTATTAAGGTTCTGCTACCGCATGTACACAGAGATGGCCTTTAGAAATGAACTTTTCGAGAGTACTATTCCCGAAATCCAGAGGACGAACTTGGCAAATACTGTGCTGTTGCTCAAGTCTCTTGGAGTAAAGAATCTACTAGAATTCGATTTCATGGACCCTCCCCCCCAGGCACGTTCTTTCGACTGTCAGTAACTTATATGCTAAATATATACGCTTTAGGCAAACATATTGAACTCAATGTACCAACTTTGGGTACTCGGCGCCCTCGACAACGTGGGTGACTTGACTCCGGTTGGCCGGAAAATGTCTGAATTTCCCATGGAGCCATCGATGGCGAAGATGCTGATCGCCTCTGTCGAATACAAATGTTCAGCAGAAATGCTCACAATCGTCTCCATGTTATCTGTTCCCAGCGTCTTTTATAGACCCAAGGAGCGCATGGAGGAGGCCGATGCCGCCAGGGAAAAGTTCAACGTGCCTGAGAGTGACCATCTGACACTTTTGAACGTTTTCAATCAATGGAAGAGCCACGGCTTCCGCGATGACTGGGCTATGCGCCATTTCCTTCATCCGAAACTGCTACGGAAGGCCCGCGAAGTGCGTGCGCAGTTGGAGGATATTATGAAATTCCAAAAAATGGAGTTGATATCTGCAGGAACTGACTTTGATGTGCTCAGGTGAGGTTTGGTTTATTGTAAAATCAGGAAATGGCTCAACACGCCCTTCATTTCAGGAAAGCTATTGCGGCTGGCTATTTCCATCAAGCAGCAAGAGTGAAAGGCATCGGAGAATTTGTCAACATACGATCTGGGTTACCAACTCATCTTCATCCCACTAGCGCCCTTTATGGACTTGGTTGTAAGCAAACTCTCAAATCATCCCACTGACGACGTTCCGATACAAGTTTTATACAGACACTCCGACCTACGTCGTTTACCATGAGCTTATCCTAACTTCAAAAGAATATATGACTCAGGTTACTGCGATTGATGCATATTGGCTTGGTATGATGGTTGGCTTCTTCACTCTTTCTGCGCGTTGCTTACCACGATTCAATTCAAAAGCTGAGCTTGGCTCAGTCTTCTATTCAGTGAAAGAGAAGAACTTTGATGAACGGGGTAATCGACGTCAAGCCGACCGCGAATTCTCGAAACGAGCAGAATTAGAGACCGAAATTGCGAGACAACGAGAAGAGTAAGAGCTGACGTCGCCTATCGCGGCACCCTTTCAGTACTAATAACACCCCCCCTCATTTAGAACCGCCAAGAAAATTGCAGACGATGCGTTGGCGGTAAAAACCTCATCTGGGAGCGCGTCCAAGATCATCATTCCTGGAACCCCCAGGCATTCTGGTGTAGGAGCTGGTTCTCGAGTTACACAGACACCTCGCAGACGAGTAGGTATCTGAACGGTATATATGGGAATCTGCTGTATTTTATAAATTATAATGTGACCCGTGATGAGATGCTTCCGTGTGTAACGCCAATCATCGCTTGCTCTCTCTCTCTCGGACCGTGAATGATGAAAGCTAGATTTTCGCTCAACGGTTCACCCTACCTGTCGTATTGAACGCTCGATCAACTTTTGTTATTTCCTGCAATGACTACCCAGGCCTTCAAGTTCCAATCTCCTCTCGAATCTCTCCTTCGACGTAAACCAGAGCCAGCGCCTCTCTATCCCGCTCAATCATACAACTCAAATTCTGTTTCAACCATTCCGCAAACTCCTGATCGGCCCAGCCATCAGAGTCAACCCACATCGCCGTTACTACACAGTCACTTTGCTCGTCATTCAACGGCAACTGCCTCATCCTACGACAACAACTCATATCTCAGAGCCTCTATTGACTCTCGGAATGTCTACCAGGACCCGGAGTTGGAATATCGATATTATGACAACGAGAGCATCTATTCCAATACAACGGGGCCAGCGTTAAGGGACTCATGGAGGTCAGCAGCATCAGGAGACACCACTCGAGCTGTAAGCTATCCCTTGAGACCAGAGACCGTTACACACACCCGAAGCCAACCAAATTACTTTCGGGAACCCCCATCACCATCCTCACCATTGCCTACAGTTATTGTTTCGTCTCCAACTGATCCTCAGGTCTCCCATGCCGGGAGAATGCCCATCGTCAAGCCGATTGCAAATAACTTTTCGCGACCTGTACGCCCACCTATATATAATACCCCTGAGGTTGAGGAGCAGAAACGTAGGGTTTTAGAACGGAATGCACGACGTGCTGCATCGCCCAGTATCTCCCAACAAGATCTGTCTCGTCCCCCAAGAGCTCTATCCCCTTTCGATGCGAGTAGGGTGCCTTCGCAGAAATCTTCCACAAGCGAGAGACCTCAGAGCCCCAGCGTCTCTATTCGAATTGCTGAGTCAGGCGGAAGGAATCCACCCTCCATCGAGGAAAGGGCGGTCCTACCTGCTTCGCTACAACCACACCAGAGGGCACCCAACATGAGGTTGAGCCCTTCAGCACCTGCGAACTTGCAGAATCGACAGCCTCCAAGAAACGACTCACCCGTTAGTCTCTACTCGACGTATTCATATTATCAACTCGATGCCTCTACACCTTCACCAACGGTAAACGCATTTCTAGACGTCCCTCTTGACGCATTGGCCTTTTCTTCGAAACCTAGGCCAGCACCGGCCCCTCCAGCTATCACTTCACCGACTTCAACCGTGGATGCGAGGACTCCGGAAAAATCTCCCCAAACTCCTCAGGAATTTCTTCAGCTGGGTATAAAGCATCACGAGGCCAACCGACTAAAAGAGGCCGCAGCTTGTTTTGAGAAGAGTGCTAAGCTGAACGGTGGCTGCGGTGTTGGAATGCTAATGTGGGGTTTGACTCTGCGGCATGGTTGGGGTTGTGAAAAGAATGAGAAAGTCGGCTTCAACTGGCTACGTCGGGCAGCAGAAAGTGCTGTCGAAGACCTCGAGAATGCGCGCACCGGAGCTGGTGTAGACTTGGCTGCAGTCCAAGTAAGTTTTGATGCTCCTGGTATACATTTACTCAACACTACTGTGAATGTCAGACAGAAATGGTCATTGCTATCTACGAAGTTGGACAATGCTTTTTTCAGGGATGGGGAGTTGCGAAAGACCAAAAGATGGCTGTGGTATGTAACCCCCATGGGGTAGCGACGTAGACTAACATCCCTACAGAGCTACTATACCGTAGCCGCCCGCCTGGGTGACCCCGACGCTCAGTGTGACCTCGCTTTCTGCCTTGCGAATGGTAAAGGTTGTAAAAAAGATCGGAAAGAGGCTGCAAAATGGTATCGGGCTGCTGTAAGTCCTCAATATTTTGTTACACGACATCCACCTGATTCAATCTACAGGTAGCCCAAGGCTCAAGTGACATTGGATTGGCTTGGATTTATAAAGAAAAGTTTCAGTGACAAAGCTCAATATTTTAGCTATCCCGAATACCAGGATTCATATAATTTATTAGTATTCCTCCTATGTACTGTATGTACTTGGATTAAAAGCTTATTTATCTCAACGTCACAAGTTCCTGAGGCGAACGCAGATCAGTGGCTGTGTACTTACACTTATAATTAACGGTTGCTTTCAGGGTTCAAAGTTTATCCTTTTTCTTCCCTCTCACCTTGACAAACTAAGGGTAGACATGGGACGACAACGAAGAACCAAACCTACCAACAGGAAGGGAAAGTTTGATCCCTCAGACGCGAAAAACGTCAAACATAGCCAGGTTGGCGTTTGGGATCTCTACGAAGAAATCCATCCAGAGCTTGCCCTCATTCCGGGATCTTCGAGGCTTCAACCTTACTTTGAAGTGTTAAATAGTCTACCGTATGTTTTGCGGATGCTCAAAGACATTGGGTCCATTCGCGCCTGCTGGGTCCTCTTGGGGTTGTATCTCGTAATAGAATGCGCCGCATCGTTGTTACCTGCAGTATCGCTATGGTAAAACCGCTTCTTTATTCGTCTTATATCCTGTTGAATTTTTCATAGGTACTCAGCGCAATTATTGAACGTTGTACGTCGAGTATACTTTCTCACCATACCTCACATCCCATCTAACTTGAAGCCATCCTAGGTACAATCTGCTGTTGATAAACGCGTAGTTGACAAGCAGCTTTTGCTTGAAATTGCGGGAGGCCGCCTAGCGTGTTTATTCATGACGCGAATTTTGAAATACAGCAAGAAGCGCGTCGTGACACCACTTAACCTTCGCATCAAGCAGTTCTACTCTGTTCATACCTTCAACGCTATGGCGCGTCTCGACGTACCCACATTCGATGACGATGCTGTTCAAAGGCAACTGGAGCAAACAGTGTCTCCCAACTCTCATACCAGTATTGCTTGGGATACACTTGCCTCAGCTTTACATAGTCTCACGACCATGCTTCAGATCGCGACCCAGCTATCTGTCCTTGTCAACGTGTTGCGAGGCCAGCGCGATGGACCGTTACTTGCTCTCCTCAGCTTTTCTCAGACGCTCTTCACCAGGAACGAGTTTAGAAATGCGTTAATTTCTACAGGTGGTGCGTCGTGTCTTGAAGCTCAATAGCCTGATTCTAACACACAATTATTTGATGTTGGGATTCTTAGTTTGGGCTGCGACAACAAAGGACCCGGATTACATACGAATGGAAGGCTTAAAACGTACTGTTGGAGCTGTCTCGCATCGGAAAGAGATTGTGGCTGGTGGGCTTCAGGAATACCTATTCTCGCGTGAGTTTATGTCGTGTCCACCGCATGATTGGCTAATGTTGTCGACCTACAAGAATTTGAACATAGTGTCAAGATACTCGGGGATAAAGCTGGCGGTTTTATGGAGCTTGTGCGATTGAAACAACTCGACGCTATTTCTCCACTGTCATTCCTCCAAGACCCACTGCGAGAGCTCCCTCAAGAAAGTATTTTTGCTTTGAAATACGTCCAATTTATTCTAACCTTCCTCTAGATCGTATTCACCCTGCGAGCTGTTCAATATCCTTCTTCGATACCAGTATCCCTCGCATCCTTGAATCTTATAACACAGACAACCTCATCATTCACACATCTTCTCGTCTCTCTTTATGAGCAAACAGGATCCTTATCTGAGAAGGTTGCTGATGTTCGGAGGCTTTACGAGGTAGCAAAAATACCAAATCGTGTCAAGGACGGAACAGAACCATTCCCTGAGGACCAACAATCACTCAATGCGGGAATATCAGTAGAATTCAGGTTTGCGGCTTCAAAGTAACCCATGTGTTGGCTCATTACCTTCTGATTGTAGAAATGTCTCTTTCCGTTATCCTGGGAGCAATTCCTACGCCCTAGACAAAACTTCTTTCAAAATCGAGAAGGGGCAACTTTGTGTGCGCTGATGCAACATCTTTCCTTGAAATGGCTGAGAATGACATGGCATTTAGGTTATTGTTGGTGCCAACGGCTCAGGGAAGAGTACAATCCTGAAACTTATTGCCCGGTTGTATGAGCCAGAGGAAGGACAAATATTGATCGACGACAAAGACATCAGGCTCCTCAAGCTAAATGATTTACGAAGCGCCATATCGGTCTTATTCCAAGATTACACGCACTTCCCCCTCTCAGTAAGCGCTTCTAACCTTTCTGATTTTCATCCACTGAAGTTGGTGAAATAGATCAAAGAAAACATAGGCATCGGAGATCCTAAAAATGCGATGGAAGAAGACAAAATCCATCAAGCTGCAGAGCTGGGTGGTGCCACGGAATTTATCGAACACCTGCCAGACGGTTTCGACACTTATCTCGAGCGCCCAGTGAGGGACTACTATTCTTCATTACCCGAGGGTACTACGTCGCTTTTTGGAAGAACTGTGGACTACGGACGTTTGCGAGGTATCGGGAATATGGATAGCTCAAATACTAAGTCTCTCTCTGGTGGCCAGATGCAACGAATCGCATTGTGAATCACTGCTTCCGATAGATTGCTAGTTGCTAACAAACTTGATAGATCGAGAAGTTTTATGCGTTCTCTTATATCAGGACCAGGTGTCGGTATGCTACTGTTTGACGAACCCTCGGCGAGCCTTGATCCCAAGGCAGAGCATGGTATGAATCTTCATATATATATTATCCAGTTCGCTAATACCTCCCGTAGACCTATTTGAAAGATTAAGACAGTTGCGAGGGAACAAGACCATGATATTTTCATCTCATCGCTTCGGGAATCTTACCCGGCATGCCGATCTCATTTTGTGGGTCTTCTTTCATACACTACATATACTTCATATTTTTGTGTGCTGGGTAACCTCAGTATTGCACCTGCCCCATTTATTTCTTATCAACTTCACTGACACTTGTCATCTACAGATACATGGATAATTCAATGATTTTGGAATCAGGGACCCATAACGAGCTTCTGCGGCAGGATAAAGAGTATGCTCTTATTTGGAATTTACAGGCCCAGGCATTTCTCTCCTGAGAAGATTGTCCAGGCGGCACTCTTATTAACGTTGTGTAGACCAAATAGATTTGCTATATACAAAGTGTATGTCGGCTTTTACAATTAATGAATTGTGTATACACAATATACCCTACTAGTCCAATAAACTCAATCATCTCCCAAGGTGAGACAAGGTATCGGCATCGCTATAGAGGGGCTTGATGAGGCATTCATATTCCTCGGGGTGGCTATTGTTAATCAGCAACATTCCTACAATTCAGAAGTACAATAATCTTACCAAATAACTCCAGCTTTGTAATTAGGGACTGGCACAATAGGCTGACCAGTCTTCTTATCAACAGCGTTGGTGATTTCAAAGAGCGATAAAGTCGTGGCTATAGCCAAGTACAACGAGCCATCGGCCAAATATTGTCCGGGACAAACACTAATGGATCGACAAATTAGGATGAGCAGGCTCCTTGTTCGATAATATCGTACCGTCTTCCATAACCGAAGGCAAACGATCGCGGGTCCGGGACGGATGAAGAAAGGTATCGCTCAGGTTGAAATTCTTCTGGGGAAGAATACAAGTCAGGGTCCTTGAAGATTCCCCTGCAAACGTTGAGATAGGTAAGTAAATATTCAAGATTCTAGATTGTCAGAGCCCACCATGTGTTGGCAAACACGATTGACCCCGCAGGGAGATAGTAGCCGTCATAGACATCATCCTGGATCAGTTTATGGGGAAGAGCTACATATGGATGAGCGCTTGTCTCTACTCCTCAAGGATGATCGCGATTACCAAGAGGAGCGACTGGGTTCCAGCGAAGTACTTCTTTCAATAGGGCTTCAATGTACGGTAGTTTTTCCCGATCAGAGAAATTGGGAAGTCGATCCCGTCCCACGACCTTGATGATCTCCTCTCGGGCTTTGGTCTGAACATCGGGGTATAGCACCATCGCCAGGAAGAAAGAGCTTATGGCGGAGACAGTCTAAGAGAAGCAGATCGTTAAGAATTTAGGTCAAGAGAGAAACGTGGTACTTACAGTATCGGCGCCACCTTGTGAAGATTCGGTTCGTTAGCTATGTAGGTGATCTTCGGGAACCCTAATCTTACCTGAGTAGAAGCCTGTAGACGCCCATTTGTAGATGTCCTCCTCTTCTGGTGTGGGGCTGGCGTTCATTTCGACCAGGCTGGTTGTAAAGGACGGTATGGCAGTACCGTTGGCCTATAGAAAAGTTATAATGCATACGGGATCTCAGATGGACAGGTCCATACTACTTGTTCCTTCACTTTGTCATATGGTTCGTTTACAAGTACTTCAGCAGTTTGACGCCATGCCTTTGCCGTCTTCTTGAAGCCTGCACCAGGAAACCAGTCTGGAAGATAACGTACTGCTCTCACAGCGTCAGCGAAAGTGAACATAATTCAAAGTATATAAGACTGACGAGCAGGAAGGAAATCGACGAAGAAAGCACCCGGAGCGGAGGCAAGCGAAAATTCGAGGGTGGCCTTCTCAGCAAGTGCAACTAGTGAGTCTTCATCGTCAACGACGGTATATCCATGAGACACCTGGAAAACAATGGCCGCAACAACCCTGTACATCCCGTAAGCGGAAAGTTTCTATCACCCAATCGTGACTGACATACCGGCGGATATGCATAGGCAACTTGTCCGGGGCAGTAAAAAGACCGTGCAAGAAGTCGCGCATTTTTTGCTCCTGCATAGGGGAAAGTCCTTCCATCTTGGATGGTGCTAAATAGGTATGCATGAGCTTTCGAGATTCACGATGTCTCGCTCCGTAGGGGCACAGTGGAACTGAGTCCCGGTATCCTACCCTGTAGAACCGATGAGCTCCAATATAATATGACGGGACTAATTCTCCAATACACACAGTTCTCCGGCCATTGGAAGGATTGGCCTGTCTGAGTAAATACCACTCCTTTTCTCCAGAAGATCTGTGATAGTCTTGATTGAATTTAAAATAATGAGCGGTTGGCCAAGCGCGGAAATGTGGACGATTCCACCTGCCGGTTTTACATGAAAAAAGATAACACAAATTGTATAATTCGGCGACTCACCATAGAGCTTACCCCACTCCGCGAACGTAAACCATTCATGGTGAACGGGAAGCTGGAGGGCGTTGCCAATCAATGGTAGGCCTCGAGGTCCTGGAGGAAGCGGATATTTGCCACGGTTTTTTAAAGCCTTTGCCACCAGGACGGCCACAGAGAGAGAAACAAAGAGAGTGGTGGGTACCAAGGGAAAAGACATGATTCATTCGGGAACTCCATCACTTTGCCATAGGCGAATATATACGGGAGATTGTTCACTTGTTCCTCGTCCAGGGCAGTTCAGGGCCCATGCGTGTGACGTGGGTTATTGGAATGGCTCCCATCTCGCTAGCTGGACAGCGGACTAACCGTACTTCCTGGATGGATATGCTCGGTTATGTTCAAGGATCTGATTCTCTTGAGATCCCAAGCTCGCCAAGTAAGCGCCTTAAGGCTAGAATCCAACTGGGCTCACTAACTCAGACCATTTGCCCCACCTCATGCCGTTGAGATCAAAAGATGTACGTGAGGGAAGCAGCGTTGTTTCGTGTGATCATGTAGTTACATCAAAGAGATCGCGAAGGAGAGAACCCGTTACAAGGCTTGGGACGCGGGAAGCATATCGACTCGAACATGAAAGAGTGGGAGTCGATGGGAACCGTGGTCCGTGCATACCCACCATGGTCCATAGTGACTGGTTGCCGCCTGATAACTAGGATTTATGACCGCAGTTTCATCTTTTTGGTTTCAGTTGGTTCGAAATACTCGTGGAAATCTGGAGGGTAAAAGTACTTCAACCTCTTCAACTGCAGTTCCCTGCGTGGATGGGGCCGTGGGACGACGACTCGCTTAGCGCAAAGATTGTACCACCTAGATATCGCCACAACTTATAAACAGTCAACTTACAAGTGACGGAAGCGAGGGGTATGTGTCTTCCTCCCACCTGCCTCCGGGCTCAGGCTCCTACGGATGTGTGAACCATGCTTTGGGGCTATTTCGCTACGAATAACTCAGCTTTGCTCTCACGCGTGCTTTTGGAGTTAAAACCGTCTTCGATTCTGGTATGATTCTGAACGACATCGCGGCTCCTCGCGGCTTTCATGACAGCTCAATCAGCCGACGTTCTCCCGTCTATCACTGAGGGTTCCTAGGGACGACATCGAAAATTTCCTAAAAGTCCCAGGCAGTTTGTCTACTAGAGAAGATGTAAATGTTGATAAGTTTTGAAGTCAACAATGATGGCGATCGCTATTCCAAGTTCCAAGCACAATGATTGTCATGCACCCGAAGAACTGGAGATCTCCGGAGGCCGACCGAGCTCCAATGCTGACTGAAAAGCTCTAAAGAAGTCGTTGGAAAGATTCTCTCACCCCTCCTCTAATTCTAAACGGCCACTCGACCATGTCTGCCGCTGAAATTCCTGTGTTCCCAAAGCTTGATAATACTGTGTGTCCTGCTCTCTGGGGCTCTTAGAACACAGCTTATTATTGTTTAGATGGGTGCTATCTTCGTCGGAGTGCTGTAAGGTGACCTTTCTGAAGAACAACCGAACTTACTTACATTGGATATTTTAATCAGGATTGGTGCAGCGTAAGATAATTCTATTCTCACAAACAGGCAGGTTCTCATGCATCTGGTATTAGGCTCTGGGGGATTAGTTGCATGCAAACTTACGAGTATTTTTCGGTGCGAAAGGACAGTTGCAATAGAATTTGATTACTCATATTCTTCCAGGAGTTTAGCCGGGATTCCTGGTCAACCAAGACTATGGTATGTGTAGCTTTTTGTCGGATCTATAACTTTCCCTCGCTCACTTTTGCGGCAGGTTGGGACGCTCTTGTAAGACTGGATGATCCTTCTATGGCATCTATTGAAAAAACCATATCTCACAGTTGTTTGGATACTCTTCATCAAGTTTTCATGACTCATGTCATATACACTTACCTGATCACTGAGCATTTCAACGCCGCATATTTGAATGAAGTAGTGTGGTGAGTGATGCCCGACTCCCCGAAGTGTTAATCTTGCTTACATTTCTGTTTCAAGGACCCTTCTCGTATGACTTTTCTAGTTATTTTCGTTTGCACTCATCAACAAAGCATTAATAGGCTCAGGTTTTCGTCAGCGTGAGCAGATTATCACCGTTCCACCAGCTCTCCTAGATAACCCAGATAAATCTAGGCTATTATAGGCTTCATTGTACAAAGGTTTCCCTCCTGCTGCAGTTTTTGTAAATGTTTGTCCCTGACATCACCAAAGCTTTTTCGTGTATAGGATATGGATATGTAAGTCAAAACTGCCTCGCAGCATTTTTATTATTATTGCTTACTATCTTTTCAGTGAGCCGCCACAATATTTTCATTTCCATCGGTGTTGTACGCATAATATTTTTTGGCATAAAAATCCCAAATTCAGTTGTTGCGCCAGATGCTCCTGGTTCTTGCAGAGCTCGCCTTATCGCTCAGTATGTGGTTGTCGTTTCTGATCAACTTGGTCCAAACCAGCTAAAAACCTACATCAGCTTATTTTGTCAAAGGGTGCGCTGGGGTTCCACGTCTAGCTGCAAAATCTGACAGTTTTTATTATTATTATACAAGATTGAAAGTCACCACCTTCACGCTATTGCCCACCCTGTTTGTAAGTCTAGCACTCAAGCTTAATTATTCCAGATTTTTCTCATTCAGTACTTGTAGCAACTCAGTCAAAGTGTCAATGCATTGGCTGCAACGGGTGATATCGCCATTGCGATGACACTCATATTCTTGTTGTATCGCTCCAAGACTGGCTTCTCGAAGTAACTAAATATCAACCACATATTCGCTTTACACCATGCACTGAAACCACGTCTCACCCAGGTCTGACTCCATCGTGAACCAACTTATTCTGTACTCACTCAACACCGGGTTCTTGACGAGGTGTGTCAAGACTAATCGACCACGGGATCCAGATCATTCATGCCGTTACATTACAGTATCTGCGCACTTCTATCGTTGATTAGTGTAGGTGCAAAATACATTGCAAAGAGGATACCAGACTCACGCCCGATATCAGATCACTGTCTATCCGACCACCTTCATTTTCATCACATTTTACACTCCTTTGGGTCGATGTATGTTTCGTCTCATTTGAGCTAGGAAAATCCTGACATAATATCTTCTAGTGTATACGAACTCGCTGCTTGCAACGTGTGTTATATATTCTACCGCTTTCTTTACACAAGGCTTATGTTCCCACTACAGCCTAAACGCACGGAAAAAGCTCAGGAATCGAGTTGGAACTAGCCACAATAGCATAGGATCCAGCCAGGTGACTGCAGACTCTCGCAATAAAACAGATACATCATCGTTTAGTGTTGCACCCAACCCGGTACGCCAATAGTACTTGTTTGTTCTGGTGCATGGTTGTTAAATCTGTATCGACAAGGCGCTCTCGCGGCATCTCGCCATCAGGGTCGACACAGAAACAGCGAAAGGTTATGACCCTTCCGTAAGTCCACTTATTATCGATGGGTTTCGGAGCTCAAGAACGTGCGCCGCCTCTAGTTCTCCCAAGGTAACAAATTCGAATTATCAGTATTTGGTGACCAGGATCATGGGAAAAGCCCGGAGCACGCAGTATAGACTATTATAGAGAAGATATTATTTTTTCTTGCGCCCATGGGAGTTGGAAGAATTAAATATGTTTGAGTGTTGAGATGATGGCCCGCCTGAGAAACCGATGGGCAGCAGTGATGGACAACCTTTTTATGAAACGAGAATTATGCAAGACTACATTATGTATCTTTCGGTTGTGAGGCACATAGCTTCGAAGTGAATTTTGTTACACATAAATAAGAGTAAATAAGTGTTTGGGAACGGAGAAGCCGCAATTTTTAGGTTGTTTATCAGCGTCCTCGTGGCAGCGTGCGACATTTGTTTGGCAATGGCGACAAGAACCATGAGAGCCACATGGCAATCGCATGGCAATTCGGTCCCCGGATCAGCAGAGGCGACGCCGCACTGACAGTCCCCTAAGAAAATATCCACTTACTGCGGCCTACTCGGAACTTCTATCCTCGAATCGCCATCTCGTATCACTGCTGTGCCGTCGAATTCCGCCGCATCTTACCACCTGTCGATGGCGTCCATATCTCATCTAGCAGAAGTAATCCATCGGTAGTATTGTTTCACCACTCATGTTACGCACTACCACCGCTCTCGCACGATTCTTCTACCCATGTTTCGGTTGATCCCGCTCAATATCGCTTGGCTATCAAAGAAGAGGACATCTACATTATTGTGGCCGACTAGAGCACGGCGCCTATAAGTATCAGAGAGTGTGTGCCAGTCTCAAAACACCGCTCCCCAACTCAAATACTTACACCGCACTCATCCACTATGTCAATCTCGACATATTTTACTAGCTACGGTATGCTCTGTGCTCATTATCTTCCGACTGGCTGATTGATCTTGCGGTTAACCCAAGCGAAAGGCTATTTGATCCAAGCGCTAGAACGTGGCATTCGCTCCGGTTCATTGCGCCTCACCGACCATAGTGGAGAATCGCACCTATTTGGCACTCCCTCGTTGAAGAAACCTGACGCTGCTATACACGTAAACAGCGATGAATTTTGGATGCGTGTGTTCTACGGACATGACCTAGGCTGTTCGTATTTTTATCTGCTGCTGGGCTTCACTCAACCTGAATGCATTTTTAATAGTCTCAGAGGCTTATATGCACGGGGACTTTGAGACTGAGGACCTCAAGGCCATTCTAAACGTAAGGGTTAATTTTATTGTTATGAATAGTGTCATAATCCACTTTCCAGCTGTGGATTGACAATCGCACACATCTCGCGAACTTGTGGAGCCCTCTCAGCCGTTTAGGCTCAGCCATCTCAGCCCTGACACTTCGCCTTGTGGGTCAATCACTCTCAAATGCCAAGCTAAACGTCGTGAGTTCTCTACTTACTCATACCGGCACCGAAGACCACTCTCACATTCAGTTAAGATTACCGCATATGACTATGATAACGATCTTTTCAAGGTGCACTCGGTGTGCAACTCCGGTCTACGATGCAATTTCTCAACTCCTTGATTTTTATTCAGGCTTTTCTAAGTCAGGATATGATGTATTCTTGTGCTATATGGCCCGAAGAGCTTGGCGGTGTTCGAGGAGATCTTAACAAAGGTCCTTTCCCTGGCGATCTAGAGGCCGCACAGCTATACAAGGTCCATCACGTCCTGAAAAAAGCCCGCGTGCGAAAAGGCGACCGCGTCCTTGAATTTGGTTCTGGGTGGGGTACCATGGCAATCGAGGTATTTATTATCTACATGTTTCATTGCTTCTACACCGCTAATAGACCTTGCAGGCAGCGAAGTTGGGTTGCACAGTGGATACTCTCACACTATCGGTTGAACAAAAGGCTGAAGCTGAGGCAAGAATACGGGCGGCTGGTTTAGAGTCCTCGATCAATGTTCACCTCCTCGACTATCGAAATCTTCCGCCTTCCTTCGAGAAATCTTTCGACGCATTTGTATGTGTCGAAATGGTAGAAGTGGGTGTTTTTATCTATTTAACATCTATTTAATTGATAAAATTGGGTTTTCCAGCATGTTGGCTTGAAGTATCACGATCAGTACTTCAAAATTGTTGACTGGGCCCTGAAAACAGAAAGAGCTGCGGCAGTTGTAACGGCAACGACCCAGCCTGATTGGCGTTATTCCGAGTTCCAGTAAGCCGACCCATCACGTTGACAATAATTCGCTTTAAGGGACGCCTGACAGAGCAACTGATTACGCTCGAAAATACCAATGGCCTAACGCGTTTTGCCCGTCTCCCACTGCACTTTGCGCTAGTGCGATGGATGCAGTACCAGGCGCCTTCTCTCTAGAAAGTGTCGAGGATTACGGACATCGTAAGTTGTTGCCGATTCTATAATACGTAGATCCAGTGAAACAACCTCTTTAGATTATCCTCGAACACTACGTGAATGGGGCAGGTACATGTTTCTAACCTGCCATCGTCAGACTTTTCGCTCAAGCAACATATTTTAGGAGATTCCAAGCAAATTGGAACGGAATTGCCCCAGAATTGCTCAAGACGCATCCAGAATTGCGCGAAGGCGATAACCTTCAAGTCCTCAAGCGCAAATGGGAATACATGTACGTGTATGCTGAAGTAGGTTTCGCTAAAGCATACACTTCTTGTCACTTCTTCACTTGGGTCCGACCGGTGAGATAATCTTTTACTAGAGGTTTTCATCATGCTCATTCCCTTCTAGGAAAATGTTGCCACCCTTTGTCTTTGAATCTTAACTCTGATTCTCTCTCTCTCTCTCTCTCTCTCTCTCTCTCTCTCTCTCTCTCTCTCTCTCTCTCTCTCTCTCTATCGCGAGAGCGCACGTCTGTACTCCAGACTCACCCCCAAATCTCGCATATCGTCTTTTCCTCGTGAAA
>JABCKI010000175.1:0-28731 GCA_018282025.1 Sphagnurus paluster | reverse complement strand
GCTTCCAAAAGTTTGAAAATCACTGCGATATATTTATTATATGAGATGCCCCCTCCCGAAATAATGCTGCACCACCATCACTGTGGAACATGCACGTCCGTTCCCAAAGTTTGTATTTCTAGGTACAGTTCCGACAGAGTAGAGTGGCGATGTCAACGAGTTAACGTTCACCTATTACCGTCTATACTATTGTTTGTTCAAATAAACCCTTGTAGCTGAAGGCCGTATTTAAAAATGCACTATTCTCGTAATTTAAGGTTAAAAAGGGTCAAAAAAGCAGACTCGCGAGTGAACTGATCTTGATTGAGCATTATTTTGCAACAGTTGTTCCAAGTGACGTTTATTAGGCTTGCTTTGCCTAACTGGATATAATTAGGCAAATTTACCATTTTACCGTTTTCCTGATGCATTGTCTCGAGGAATGGTGAAACACTGTATGTGTTTTCTAATCGGACTAGATTCACCCACTGCCACGAGGAGTCAGCCGAAGGCTGGCGACGAGTGGCAGTGAGTGGCAATCGTGATAGTTCTGAAAATTTTGTACAATACTGCGTGTCAAGAAGTCTAAAATTTGCAATGCATGCCACCATCAATAATGCTCGTCCATAATGCATAAAGAGTCGCAAGGTGTTTTGGCGATGCTCCTGCAGCAACCCCTAGTAAATATTGTAGGAAGACATCCAAATTGGCATGCCAGCTTCAAGTTGCTAAGTAGTATGATTCACTATTCGAAGGGACTGCTATGCATTTACCACGTACACTCGGCCCCGCTGGTCATAGGCTATCCCATACGCACCTGGAGCTTGGCCATGGCTCTTTTTGATCAGACATCCATAGCAGATCATGGGGACCACGATAAGAGATATCCCGACTATATTATCTAGAAACCCACGTTTACAGATATCTTAATTTTCCTCATACTTCAACACCGCCAAAAGTATGACCTTTGGCTTCAGAAGCATGCCCATTTGGATATTGCCATCCACGTTTTTCAGGCTACATAACCCTAGTTCCGTGCTCCCAGCGACGCCTTCCCCAATCTTCGCTTTTTCGTTTGTTCCTCTCTCCTCTGCGTATGTGTCCTCCATGTTCATCGGATCGAAACTGGAGCCACTTTGGTATATACATGTCTTGATATCCATCGATGTAATATCTGTCATGGCAATGCGAAGGCTTTGCACCATGCTGCCGATGAAGACAAGCCTATTTTCAAAGCCGCTAGGCAGAGTATTTGAGTTTGACCAGCCCGCAAGAAGAAGCACCCCATGGGTGCACTGCGCAAGCCAATGAGCAAGATTCTCCGTCACTCCCGAGTGCCGTTGCGTTATGGATCGCCACCTCCCAGCCGTTGCCTGTTTTTCTAAAAACTTTAAAGTCAACAAATCCGTTCTTGAAAGCGATTTTTTTGCTGACCTTCTCTGTGAATTTTTGCGTAGAGCTCTTTGAACGCCAAATCCCCTGTGACTGACCAAGTCTCGATGGTCGAATTACAGCAATATACTAAGCACACCTGGAGCGCAAGCTGTAATGTGGTAGGATCGAAGTCTTCCTGAGCTCTTTCCGCCAGCAGCGCCTGTACCAGATCTTCGCCTATCAGCATCTGTGTAGCCGCTACTGCCTCTGCTGTCGGGATGGGCCCGCCACGCGCGTGTTCTAAAGAATCGGCCACAACTGCTGCGCCCTGCAGGATCTCCGCGTTCAGCGTGTTCACCATCGCGATGATATCGGCGACGGACAGTGAATCTGCCTGGTTGAGGAAGAGATTTGCGCTATGCAATTCCATTGCTCGCTCCTTCAATGAGTTGCGTGTGCGTTCGTGCTGCGCCTTAGCGCGCTGGAGTTCTTCCTTGGCGGCAAGTAGCACCTGCTGCGCGTGGTTGTACTGCGCCTCCGCCCGCCGGAGCTCTTCTTTAACGATGAGCAGTTCCTCCTGCGTGCGCGCGCGATATGTATCGAAGTCAGTCTGTACCCGCTGGGATGCTGCGACATGGTCGGCGAGGTCTCTCTTCGTCTTCTCGTTCTCCCTCTTCAACTGCTTGAGTGCTTGATCCTTTTCCTGCATCCAGGCATCACCATCTCCAGGCATCGGTACCTTCCCCATTGCTTTTTTGAGTAATTGCGTCGGTTTCCAGTTCTTCAATTGGAATGAGCGAGAACGGCGGTTCGTTGGTGGTTGCAGGGTGGATGCCGTCTGTTTTACAGGCATTACATCTTCGGGCGTCGACCGCAATGCTTTCCCCCAAGGCGGCACCTGTGGAGGAGAAGCCGTTAGGAGAATTTTGTCGAAGGGACTGCCTTGGCCGTTACCGCATCGTCTTCATCTCCCTCTGTATCCTCCTCGTCCCTCCTTCGCTCTCCTCTTTCTTCTGGAATTGGATCCCGGGGAATGGTCGAGGAGAGATGACTTTCCATCGACGTCATGGGTGATGTGGGGTGGCATTTGAAAAGAGCACTACAAGACTCCAGGGCATATTTCAACGTGTGTTATGCATGTGTGATAACGAAGGGCCGAAAAGGCTTACACAGTGTCCAACAACACGAGTACTCAAGTAGACGCTCGGGCAGTGACGGGCACGCTCAAGTGGCGTCACGTGCAATCTGGCCCAGATTGACGGCACACATGATTGCCGCAAGCTATCAACGAGGAATGTATACGCACCATGTGAAGTTCCGAGTACTACGCAGTCAACATCTCAAAAGATGTCCTTTCTCTCTGGTGGTAGTAGGCCATCTACCACACGAGAAAGCACAATATTCTTGACCCTCTACAGGCCACCACCACCAAGCATGAAATAACTGAATCGCGCTTATGCTTCATTTAAAGGTGTGCTAGTTGTCCTATTAAACGATGACATCTCCCTGATGTACAGTTCTGTGCCGAAGCATATCATGTCGGCTTCAGTTTTCTCGTTGTATTAGCGAGACAAGTTCACAGACCAGCCAACTTGAAGTTGCTCTGTGAGTGTTTAAATAAAACTGTCATTTGGATGATGAAATTTTGGTTGAATATTCTCTCGAGATTCAGAACAACATTTAATAATGTCGGTGATGGCTACCCCAAGGTTGTTTTTACCGGCCCAAAGGTATTTTAATTCCTAGTAACCCCAGGACGATCTTATTACTTAGCTGCATGGTCCATCATGCGTAATGAGCTGAAATCGCCGTTGCAATCACACACTTGATCTCGTTACTGCCAATCGGATTTTAACTTAGCAATGAAGGGCGTCAAATCCAACCTCGTGTGTTGTTCCTGGCTGCCTCACCATTTCCATGCCTATATTTTTAAACTCATTTTGCGGAAGTGCAGCGTTGCAATATGTCTATTGCAAGGAGAGCCCCCTACGATGGTGTTTTTCGAAAACTTGTCCTGGCCTTCGATATTGGCACTACCTACAGCGGGATATCATACAGGTATAAGTAGTAGCCTTTCTGAGTTTGGAAACACCACTGATAGCATCTTAGTCTTTTGACTCCTGGAGAGGTTCCTGGGATTAGAGGTGTCACGAGGTAACTCGGTAAAGTCCTGAGCGTTATGCTTCAATCCAAATTTGAGCAACGACTAACCATATACAATGCAGATTCCCTGCACACGAGCAAGTCGGTGGCTCCTGCAAAATCCCTACTATTATCTACTACGATTAGGATGGCAAAGTTGGTGCAGTCGGCGCTGAAGCAATGCGTGAAGGGTTGCGAAATACCATCATCGAAGAAGCTTGGGTGAAAGCCGAATGGTGGTTATTCTATATTATTTTTGCTTCGCTTTCTCAAAAATTTATGTTCAAGCTCCATATGCAACCTGGGAGCGAATCCACATCGGAAATCTTGAAAAAAATCCCCCCAATTCCTGCAGGCAAATCTGCGGTTATTGTTCTTTCTGATTTTTACACCTATCTATACGCCTGCGCGCGGACGTACATCATTGATTCATATCCAAACGGATTTCAACTGTGGGAATCGGTTGAAGCGACCATTGACTTCGTGCTGAGCCACCCGAATGGATGGGGAGGTGAGCAGCAGCAGCAGATGCGGAGGGCTGCTGTTCTCGCAAGTCTTGTCCCGGATATAGATGCGGGACATAGGCGGATCCGGTTCGTCAGCGGAGAGGCCAGCTTACATTTCTGCCTCCAAACTGGAATGAAGAATGATGCGTTCAAGGTGAGGGGCTGTGTAGTTTAATGTAACCCATTCAAACATAGATGCCGTAGGACGGAAGTGGTGTCATAATAATTGATGCTGGCGGCGGTACAGTCGATCTAAGCGCTTATGGTGCTACTGCTTCAAAAAAGGATGAATTTGAGGAGATCGCCACCCCCCAATCTTTATGCAGATATCGATCTACAGTCGACGTCGCGGACAAGCAAAGACGTCAAATTTGATATCTCGGGAAAGAACAATTTTTTTGCCATTCTGACTTCAGATTCAAACTCAGGATGGCAAAATACGTCGAGAAACACACCTCCGAAGTTTTTCCCACGAGCCGTTCTGTCGGCCAAAATCTCCCAAAATTTCGACTGTGAAAGGCGATGATGGATAATTCTTGGTCACTCAAGTGGCACCTCCAGGGTTGCAAGCGGCTCATACCAGTATTTGGTCCATGAATAGTTACACCAGACTATATACAACCTTCCGACAATGCAATAACTTGACGCATCTGTTTGTAGGCGAGCTTAAACTATTATGGGAAATAATTTAGGCTGGATGTGAAAAAAAAATTTCACAGCAAGTCACCCTAACGCGCATGATTATGCCTAACAGAGTATTGAGTAATTGTAATTTCCCTTTTTTTTGATAATTTGAGGGGGGAAATCGCGCTGCGCACCGTGCACTTGCAAACTTTAAGCACGTCACCCTATTATGTAAGCGGGTTTGTGGCCCCATGTAATGCTCGTCGTTGCACTGACGATCTGACCGCGCTTTTGGTGGCAAGTTATTCTACGGTGACATTTCCACAACTCAAATCAACTACTGAAGGATGATTAAATATATATTCAGTCGCATAGGCAATGTTACGGAAGCCAAAAACCAGATATTACAGCCCGCCTTAGCCCAAACACATTAATTATCCTCATCGTTCAATGATGCGCAGAGTATAACCTTTGGTTTCAAAAGTATACTTCCCTGAATATCTCCATCAACTTTTGTCCGACTACACAATCCCAACTCCGTGCACCCAGCGACGCGTTTCCCGATTTTCTTCCTTTCGACCGGTTTCCTCTCCTCCGCATACGTGTCCTCCATGGTCTCTGGATTGAAACTGGACCCGCTTTCGCAGATAACTGGAATGAGGTCCATCGATGTGATTGTTTCTCCTACGGCGGTTCGAAGTCGATCAGCTAGGGTGCCGATTACTCCAAGTCTGTCATGAAATCCGCCAGGCAGACCCTTCGAATCGGCCGGTGACCAGCCCGCCAGAATCAGAACTCCTGTGGTGCACTCGGCGAACCAGTTGGCAGGGTTCTCTGGCGGCCCTGCGTGACGCTGTGTCATCGCTCGCCATCTTCCAGCCGTAGCCTGTTTCTCTAAAACTCGCGAGGATCAGTCGAACTGAAGTTGATTAATAACTGGAATAAGTTTACTGACCTTCTCTGTAAATTCTCCCGTAAATATCTTTCAACACCGCATCCTCCCTCACAGTCCATGACTCGACAAACATCTTGCAGCACTGGACCAAGCACACCTGCAGTGCCAGCTGGACGACAGTAGGATCGAAATCGTCACGGTCTCTTTGCGTAAGCAACGCCTGTGTTAGGTCCTTGCCCACCCACGGTCGTGTGCGAGCTATTGCATCCGCTGTCGGGGGAACCCCGCCCCGCACGTAGTCCAAAGAATCGGCCATGAACGCCGCACCCTGCAAGATCTCCGCGTTGAGCGCATTTGCCATCGCAATGACGTCAGCACCAGAGAGGGAATCCGCTTGGTTCACAAAGAGCTGCGCGCTCTGCAACTCCGTTGTCCGCTCCTTCAACAGGTTACGCGTGAGCTCATGCTGCGCCTCCGCCCTCCGGAGTTCGTCTTTCACGGCGAAGGCCTCCTGCTGCAGGAGTGTGTAGTAGTTGTCGAACTGTGCGTGCTGCTGCCGAGCCTCCCTTATATCGCGGTGCAGCTTCATATTCTCCTCCCCTAGACTCTTTATGTCTTTCTGGAACTCCCGCTTTTCCTTCTGGAGGATACCAAGCTCTCTCTTCAGCATGTTATTCTCCCGCTCCAGTCGTTCGATGGTTATGCGCCGCATTTCATCTTTATCCCCGGTATTGCTGCTTTGCTGTGGACCCATCCCGTCCGTAACTATCTTGAGCGATGTAAGCGCCCTGCTTTTCGGTTTGGCGGGAGCGCTTATAAGCCGCCCGCGCTCCTCCCGAGATAGTGGTTCGATTGTTGGCTGGTTTTTAACGGTACTCCACGAGTCCTGTGGTTGAATCTGGGGTGCGACGATGGTATTATCGGTTATGGGCCTCAATGCGGACGCATAGCGGGGCCTGATCACCTCGGCGGGAGATGTGGGAGGGATGAAGACTGTTGTCGAGGAGCCCTCTTCGGTGACGGACATTTGATCGCTATCATGGAGCATCCTGTCGTCTGGCACTTCTCTTTGCTTGTATCTATGCTTTTTGTGTTCTCGTGAGCTCGAGTCTGAGGCAGAGCTGGAGGAAGGCCACACTGGAAATGGTATCCAGCCGGGCATGGTGGTTGCAATGCAGGAAACGAGTGTTCAGAAACGCCCCTCTCGTGCCGTTAGGGTTTCGTGACGAGGCCGCTGCAAGACACCTTTCAACGTGTACGGGGCGTGTGTGACGAGCGGGGTGTACAGGTGAAGAACCCGTGCTAGCCTTTTATACCAACACCTCAGAACTGCGGCCAACCGCAAGTTACCCTTGTACTACCATGCCTACTCGTTCTCCGTATTCTGGACCTTATCGCAAACTTGTCCTGGCGTTTGACGTCGGGACGACGTTTAGTGGTATATCATACAGGTATCTAGAACTGGCTTCCTCTTGATAAACCAGATCGCTTGCTGATTGATGTTCACGTCGCAGCATCCTTGACCCAGGACAGATCCCCGAAATCAAAGGCGTTACCAGGCAAGTAGCGCCCATATTTCTCTTAATACTTATCTGATTCTCCGCGGCAGGTTTCCAGCGCAAGAACAAGTTGGCGGGGACTCCAAGATCCCTACTATAATATACTATGACCAGAATGGCGTTGTCCGCGCCGTTGGCGCAGAGGCACTTAAGGAAGGCCTCGATGACATGATTGAAGATGAAGGCTGGACCAAGGCCGAATGGTAAGCTCTCATTTTGTAAACACCCTGCATCTAAGCCCTTATCCGTCCATAGGTTTAAGCTTCATCTACGCCCTAAAGCCAGCGCGAGTGCGACGCACAAGATACCCCCGCTGCCCCGGAACAAGACCGTCGTGGACGTCTTCGCCGACTTCCTGCATTACCTGCACACGTGTGCGCAGACTTACATCCAGGAGACGCATGCGAACGGTGCGGACCTCTGGGCATCGATCGAGGGTCGCATCGAGTTCGTGTTGACGCACCCGAACGGCTGGGAAGGCGCACAGCAGGCCCAGATGCGCAATGCTGCTATCCAGGCGGGTCTCGTTCCCAATACCACTGCGGGCCGTGCGCGGGTGCACTTTGTGACAGAGGGAGAAGCCAGTCTTCATTTCTGCATCCAGAGTGGACTCACTACAGAAGCAATGAAAGTGTGTATAGCGTTGGTTCCTGAGAAATGTTATGTTACTCACGCAATCTTTTGGTAGCATGGCCGTGGTGTGCTGATCGTAGATGCAGGAGGAGGAACTATTGACATCAGTGGATATGGTCAGACGAGCGAGTCAACTTTCCAGGAGATCTCTCCAGCGCAATGTCAGTGTCTCCTTACATTCGAAATCGATGACCAATCTAACTGTCTATGCAGGCTACTTCCAGGGCTCTATCTTCGTCACCAATCATGCCCGTACTTTCCTGCAAAGTATGGTCATTTCACATCTAGATATCGAAACAATATTGACCCGTTTCTCCTCAGCTCTCCTTGAGGGATCCAAGTTCTCCGAAGACGTCAACCACATCACAAACTGTTTTGACAAGACTACAAAGTTGCGTTTCAGGAACTCCAGCGAACCCCAGTACATCAAATTTGGAAGCGCACGCGACAAAGACCTTTCACTTGGCATTCGTTCTGGGCAGCTCAGGCTCAAAGGGTATGTCAGCTTCCAAGTTCAAGTCCCCATCCAGGTTTATGAAACAATTCCATGACCTTAGAACCGATGTCGCATCGTTCTTCGAGCCCTCGGTCAGTTGCATCGTCAAGTGCATTCTTGATCAACGCAAGAGCGCATCCAAGCCGATCTCAGTATGTTTCCATATAATATTTGTGCTCCGCATTAAAGCTCAATCCAATACCCTAGTCTGTGTTCTTAGTAGGGGGCTTTGCTGCCAGCGACTGGCTGTTTACGCAATTGAAAGAGGCCCTGGAGCCTTTGGGTATGGATTTTTGTCGCCCAGACAGCCATGTGTACGTGCTTCCGATCACTAAGTTTAAACTTCTGCTCAATTTAATCTCTGTTTAGCAATAAAGCAGTTGCGGACGGAGGTGTCTCTTTCTATATTGACCACTTTGTGACTGCGCGTGTTGCGAAGTATGCATACGGTACACAGGCTAGCACCACATACGACACCACCGATCCCCAGCATAGGCGTAGGATAACCTCCGTGTATAGAGACGCGTCGGGTGTTGACCGTGTTCCACATGCTTTTGACATTATCCTACCCAAGGTATTAAAGACATGTATCTATCATACTCTTTCTAATCCTCATCTTCGTAGGACACTCAAGTCTCAGAGACAAAGGAATTTCGGCAGTCGTATCAATATACCAAGAAGGCGTTCGCTGATCTTCCAAATTACATATTTGCGGACATCCTGTGCTACCGAGGCTCATTAGAGGACCCTCGCTGGATCGACGAGGACACTGGTAGGGCCTTTCAGATTGACTGCTGAGGCTCGTGCTGAAACTATGTCAGGAATGTACTCAACGCTCTGCACCATTTCGGGAGATATGCAACAACTGAAGAGTACACTAACGAGACCTCGGCTGGCCCCGGACTTTAGTCTCTACTTTTGCATGAAGTTCGATATCATCCTTAACTTTGGTCTAACGGAAATGACCGCACAGCTCTGTTGGACGCAAAATGTATGTTATGAGTGCTTTTTGCTTACCCATACTAACTGTTGACTCAACTTTTACTTGACCAGGGCCAAGAAATACGGTGAGCGATCTTCACAATGTTTGCTCCCTGATGCAGCACTAATCAGTAAACGATCTAGGTCTTCAGCAGAACTCATATATGATCACGAATAAAAAGAGCCTTTGACATTCTAGATCTGGCGGTATTCTCGTTCTCGAGGGCACCGATGATTGGTTTATGGATATGATTATGCGAAGAGTTGCAGCCATATTAAAAGTGCTAACCAGGAATTCCTGTACCAACGCAGTGAGAATCTATGAATAATTAATCATGCTATATGTAGAGTACCGTTATCCCCCAAGGCCTTGAAGATGGTCTGGGTTGCTGGCCTGTAATCAGGGTGCTGGGGTATAATTAGGTGACGTGCCAATATACTAAATAATTATTAATCATGAATATTGCATGGACTGTAACGGTTAACCTCTCCGAACTCTCATGATCATTCACTTGCCGGACGAAGCGGCCCATAGCAGATTCTCTGAGCTCTGAGCAGAATCAGACGAGCTTCGATATCTTCCATCTTATCTACTTGGAGAGCTGAGTGAATCTTTTCGATTGATTACTAGATGACTGTCGCCTCCTAGTCATCTTTAGATTTAATACATGCACATTCAGCCTTCCGCCGCATCCACTTGGTTAATCCTTGCAAACCAAATGAGTTCCCGCAAACCTTCTTCGCAGTGCCCATACACATTCAGCCTGAATCCGGGTTTTAACTAACCATTGACCTTGCAAAGTGCACACCAAATGCATTCCCGCAAGCCTTCTTCGCCTTCTCTGCTTCATAATCGGCCCACCATGTTATCACCCCCACCATGCAGCCTTGAGGCACTTGCCCTTTGTCACTGCTGTACTAGGCCCAGAAGGTGTCGTTCAACTTGTGCAGCGTGTGTGATACCGAGCTAGCGAGGTGAAATTGGACCCACACTTGGTTGAATCAAGACTACTCTCCATTGTGGGGGTCAAAGGGGGGAGAGAACTTGCGGCTCATGTTGTTAAGGTTTGGTCATGGGTCAACGACGGTGTGCTGCTCAGCATACTGCGTGTGTGTGACGGGGAGTAAGATAGCTGAAGTGGGTGTGGCTTTTTATACAGTGAATTACAACAAAATGATCACTCGCCGCTCATGATTCCTCGCTCCCCATATTCCGGCCCCTGCCGTAAGCTGGTGTTGGCGCTCGATGTTGGAACGACATTCAGCGGCGTATCATACTGGTACGCCTGACAAGTCAAGGAATCGGCCAGTTTACTGATGGTTTTATAGTATCCTTGACCCAGGCGAGATTCCCGAAATTAAAGGCGTTAATAGGTAACTGGGATGTATTATCCTCACATGGTCCTCTTTTACTTCTCTCTGCGGTAGATTTCCTGCCCAAGAACATGTTGGTGGGGATTCTAAGATTCCTACCATCATATACTATGACCGGTATGGCGTTGTTCGCGCCGTTGGTGCTGAGGCGCTGAAGGAAGGCCTTGATGACATGATTGAAGACGAAGGCTGGACCAAGGCTGAATGGCAAGCACCTCTTTCTTACACCCCTCCCTCAGTGATCTAAGCCCATCTCTATTTGCAGGTTCAAGCTGCACTTCAGACCTACATCCCATGCCAATGCTGATGCGACACAGAAGATCCCCCCATTGCCTCCAAACAAGACCATCCGCGACGTCTTTGCAGACTTCCTGCGATACCTGTATAAATGCGCTCAGGTATATATACAGGAGGCGCATGTGAAAGGCACCGAACTATGGGCTTCGTTCCAGAACCGCACCGAGTTCGTGCTGACGCACCCGAATGGCTGGGAGGGTGCGCAGCAAGCCCAGATGCGCGAGGCCGCAATCCTTGCAGGCCTCATTCCCAACACGCAGGCAGGCCGTGCGCGTGTACACTTTGTGACGGAAGGAGAGGCTAGCCTGAATTTCTGTATTCAAAGCGGACTGACCACGGAAGCGATGAAAGTACGTATCATCCAAGTATTTTATCTGGTGGCAGTAGATGGTGAATTCCTCTGGCATGTTATTTTCTTAGCAAGGCAATGGTGTGCTGATTGTTGACGCCGGGGGAGGGACAATTGACATCAGCGCATATGGTCAGATGGCAGAGATGACATTCCATGAGGTCGCTGCCCCTCAATGTGAGTGTCTCCCTCCATAAATCAACAGCCGTCTTGACATCGTGCACAGGCTACTTCCAGGGCTCGATCTTTGTAACCAATCACGCCCGCGCTTTCCTCAAGGGTGTGTTTATTCAATTTCTCGTACCCGGTGATGCAGCAAGTGATGAGAACCACCCCGTAGTCTACCTGCAAGACTCCAAATTTCTCGCGGACATTGATGACATCGTGGCTTGCTTTGATAAGACCGCGAAGTTACGGTTCAGGAACTCTAGCGAGCCGGCTTTTATCAAGTTTGGAAGTAGGGGTGATAGGGACTCCGCGGTGGGCATTACCGCTGGGCAGCTGAGGCTTAGAGGGTACGTTAAATTCGTAATCGATTTTCACTGACTCTAGTCGTTGACACCCTTCCCTTAGAATGGATGTCGCTAAGTTCTTTGAGCCCTCAATCAGCTGTATCATAGAATCAATACTTCAGCAGCGGGCTAGTTCATCCAAGCCAATTTCGGTAAGCATTCACTCAGATCGCCTGCTCTCCGTTTTGAGGCGAATCCGATATCATAGTCAGTGTTCCTGGTTGGTGGTTTTGCAGCCAGCGACTGGCTCTATATGCAGCTGAAAAACTCATTGGATCCCTTTGGTATTGATCTTTGTCGACCGGCTGTCAATTCGTATGTATCTATACTACGAGTGAGTCCCGACGAACTGCCAGCTAACACCTGAATAGGAACAAAGCAGTCGCTGATGGAGGAGTTTCTTTTTACATCGATCATTTCGTGACAGCTCGTGTCGCAAAGTGTGCGTACGGGATAGAGGTTACTGTCTTGTATGAACCCTCCAATGCGCAGCATACTCGCCGCAGCTCCCAGTGGCTGACCTTCACAGACGCTAGAGGCGAACTTCGTCTTCCCAGCGGATTTGACATTATCCTACCTACGGTACTGTTTTATGACTTCAGCCTTCTACGCTTCGAACTAACCATGCCTTGTCAGAACACCCGAGTCTCAGAGATGAAGGAATTCCGGAAGCCTTATATCTATATGACCAAGCTATTTGAAGATCTTCCCGACAATATGTCCCAGGATATACTGTGCTACCGAGGCTCTTCAAATAACCCCCGATGGACGGACGAAGACGTTGGTGAGCCCAGCTGGTACCTGTGAACGTTTATTTTCACGGCCGAACGATTTTATTCTAGCAATGTACTCGACGCTCTGTACTGTTAAAGGTAATATACGGCTACTCAAGAACAACAGCGTGAAGCCTCGAGTTACCTCCAATGGCACCCAGTATTTTTGCATAGATTTTGAGGTCATCCTCATGTTTGGTCTCACAGAAATGACGGCGCAGCTCTGTTGGAAGCAGAACGTAAGTTAGCAATTGTGGTTGTGGTGCATACCCATCGTGTTTATTCGAGGGGTTTTTTTATTATTACCAGGGACAAGAAATACGGTACATAATTTCGCCATATGGACTCCTTGCTGATATGTTGATCAAGGAAACCTTTCAGGTCACCCGTAGAAATCATATACGAACGATAAACTACTCAATGTCGGTAATATTCGTCTTATACTAGTCAATCATGCGCGTATTGTTTCAGAGCGCAGACTACAACTCAATTTCCCGCCACAGACTATATATTTTGTGATGTTGAGCCCCCACTTGATTAGGTTCGGAGTAAACCTGTCTCCGGGCCGGAGAGCCGTCACAAGCTCAGGTAGCGGAGCGCAAAAAACGTGATGAAGTGATGGCGGCTTGTACCGAACCTGCCACTTGATCACCTTTTCTGATTGAAATTCCAGATTTGAGGTGACCTGCTCTCTAAATGGCTCGACAAGCAGAAGGCAGTTGTAATCTCCTTCAACTCGCGCGCGCGGGGGCTTATGGTATCCGATTCTGACCTCGTACCTTAGTCCCTCAGCGAAAATTTCTCCGATTCAGATCTAAGTCGGTTTCCTGTCAGTTCTTGTCAGTTCGTGTCCCCAATCATCCGTATGCACTATCAGGTTTACGTTGAATGGATTGTCCAGATAAAAAATTGTGCCCTCGAGTCCACGAGGGCACCGCTTCAAGTGGAGCCTCCTAGAGGGTGTGGTTCACGATTCCTAAACCTTCTTGCCTCGGCCTCCGACCTGGCTACACAACCATTTTGAAGACAGTCATTCTACCCTCGGATTACTTTTTACACTGGCCTGAAATAACGCGCACCCGAGGAGGTTCCCTGCCAACAGTGTGCTCCCTCTCAGCGTGGACGATTTTACCAGACGTTCTGTGAGTGCCCTCCTGGTGCTTACAGGGGCTATAACGTCCTGGGCTATGACAATCCGATTCCGAACTGCTCAAGAGACACAAGAACACTTATCGACAAGTCTAATCGTTGAAAAGAAATCATTGTATTGCTATTTTCCTGAATACACCGATATTTTTATAGAGGCTGAAGGGGTTGGGCGGCAGTGCGATTCGTATCGAGTGTCATGGGGTGAGTTGAGGCGTTTCTGGACTAACTTCATCACGTCTTTGACCGATCATCTTCAGCTCCAAATTTCCTGCAAATTTCCTGCAAACCTTCGCTGCCATTGTACACTGTCTGCTATCGCCTTTGAATTCTCAGGATGTGTACCTACGCCGCATCTAATGCCAATAATCAATCCCTTGTCTTGTGTTATTAATGAGGTCGCCACCAGACGACTGATTCTTGTCTCCTTGAAAGACGGATGTGCACTTCTTTGATTCCCTCTATCCTCCCCCAGGATTCTTTGTTTCTTGACTTTCGATAGGCTGGCATGGACAAATATCCTCTACGACCGATCCAGGGCCGATAATATCTGTTACAACGTGTCTTTCAACATGTGCAGCATGTGTGTGACAATGCTGTGGAGAGGTGGAGCCGGTGCCTCATGTTAGGTTTAGTCATGAGTCAACTACAGCATGTCTTTCAGTTTGTGGCGCATGTGACGTCGAGAGGTACTCAAGGTCCGGGTGGCCTTTTATACAGCGGACTAGGATAGCGACGAGTTGTGATCTCTCCTGACCCTACTATGATCCATCGCTCCCCATATTCCGGTCCCTGCCGTAAACTTATACTGGCGGTCGATGTTGGAACAACATTCAGCGGAGTATCTTATTGGTAGGACTGATAAGTGAAGAGGCTGGAAGCCTTGTTGACTAGTCCATAGCATACTCGACCCAGGCAAGATCCCTGAAATCCAAGGCGTTAATAGGCAAGGAGCAGGCTTCGTTCTGCCACCATTTTTTGACATCTTTTTGGCAGATTTCCTGCTCAAGACCATGTTGGTGGCGATTCCAAAATCCCTAGTATCATATATTACGACCAGCATGGTATTGTCCGTGCGGTTGGCGCCGAGGCGCTTAAAGAAGGTCTCGAGGACATGATTGAAGAAGAACGCTGGACAAAGGCAGAGTGGCAAGCGCCCCTCATTTACGTTCTATCTACGTCCATCTAATCCAATCTCCATTTTCAGGTTCAAGTTACACTTCAGACCTGCGACCAGTGCTGTCAAGGATGCAACACAGAGAATCCCCCCTCTACCCCCAAACAAGACGATACGGGATGTCTTCGCGGATATGCTGCAGTACTTGTACAAGTGCGCTCATGAATATATACAGGGAGCACATTTAAGAGGCGCCGAGTTGTGGACATCATTACAGAACCACACCGAATTTGTGCTAACGCACCCGAATGGCTGGGAGGGCACACAGCAAGCCCAGATGCGCGAAGCCGCAATCCTTGCAGGCCTCATTCCCAACACGAAGGAAGGCCGTGCTCGTGTGCACTTCGTGACGGAGGGGGAGGCCAGCCTGAATTTCTGCGTTCAAAGTGGACTGACCACAGAAGCGATGAAAGTACGTATGATCCAAGCATTTGATCTGGTGGCAGTAGGTGAAGAATTGCTCACGCGTGGTCCTGACAGCAAGGAGATGGTGTGCTAATTGTAGATGCTGGAGGAGGAACAATTGATATCAGCGCATATGGCCAGACGACGGAGATGAAATTCCACGAGGTTGCCGCTCCTCATTGTGAGTGTTTCCCTCCACAGCTCGACACCCGTCTTAAAATTCTGCACAGGCTATTTCCAGGGCTCGATCTTCGTGACCAATCACGCACGCGCTTTCCTCAACGGTATGTTCATCCCGCCCTCATAACGGGTGATGCGAAAAGTCATTAGAATCGACCTGTAGTTTATCTCCAGGACTCCAGATTTCTCGCGGACGTTGACGACATCGTGGTTTGCTTTGACAAGACTGCAAAGTTGCGGTTCAGAGACTCTAGCGAGCCGGCCTTTATCAAATTTGGAAGTAGGGCCGATAGAGACCGTGCGGTCGGCATCAACTTCGGGCAGCTCAGACTTCAAGGGTACGTTGGGTTTGGAATAGAAAGCGGATGCTTTGACATCGCAGCACTAGAACGGACGTTGCTAGGTTCTTTGAGCCCTCGATCAACTGTATTATTGAGTCAATACTTCAGCAACGTGCTAGTGCATCCAAACCAATCTCAGTGAGCGCTCATTCAAATCTTCTATTCTGTTTTTTGACTGTAACTTGGTGATATAGTCGGTCTTCCTAGTCGGAGGCTTTGCAGCAAGCGAGTGGCTCTATACGCAGCTAAGAAGCTCATTGGACCCCCTCGGCATTGAATTATGTCGCCCAGCTGTCAACTCGTGCGTGTCTATTCTCAGCCAATTGCGCAGACCTAACATCGGACTAGGAACAAAGCGGTAGCGGACGGAGGGGTTTCTTTTTACATTGACCATTTTGTGACAGCCCGCGTCGCAAAGTATTCATATGGCACAGAGACCAGCGTTTTGTATAAATCTTCCAATGCGCATCACGTTCGACGCAACTCTAAGCGGCCTGCATATACTAATGCTGCAGGTCAGCTCCATCTATCTAAAGCGTTCGACATCATCCTGGCGAAGGTAGTGATATCATATGTATTGACTGGAATATCTCATGTTCTCAACTAATCATTATTTGTGCAGAACACTCAAGTCTCGGAGTCAAAGGAGTTCCGGAAAACATATATGTTCACTCGAAGGCAGTTTGAAGATCTTCCGAACAATATAACTAAGCACATATTGTGCTACCGAGGTTCCTTGGAAGACCCTCATTGGACCGATGAAGATGCTGGTAAGCTGTGGTCCTAATATTTTGCAACGGATGTGCACTGCTGAGCAAATATATTCTAGGGATGTATTCAACGTTGTGTACTGTCAAGGGGGATGTCCAGCAACTGAAGAATAATCTGAAGACTTCCCTGGGGACCTTGAATCGCAGCCCCTACTTCAGGATAGAGTTCGACGTCATCCTCAAGTTTGGGCTTACTGAAATGACTGCGCAGCTTTGTTGGACTCAAAATGTATGTTCTTGGCTATGGTGCATATCCATCGCGTTGATTTGAATTCTGCTCGTTCAGGGGCGAGAAATACGGTAACGCAATTCTTGACATGTCGTGTCGCGAAGGAAAGACTAATCAATGATACCATTCAGGTCTCCTGTGGAAATCGTTTACGGTCGAGAATGAACAGGCCCGTACCATCGATCATATTTTTCGCGGGCTCTTATTTTTGAACGATTTCCACGTACAAGTATAATCAATCTCATCGGAGGAAAGTTGTAGGGCACCGGTATTTCTCGGCGCCACTAGATCTAGTACTAGTATACACAAACACAATGTTTTCAACGTGTCTGTAATTTATCCAACTTGGTGATCCTGGATGAATTGATTTGCAGTCAAAACTTGCTCAAAATCTGCTTGGGGAGAAATCATTGCTGAGAGTGTTATTGAAAGAGTTTTAAATAATAAATAAGGAATCGCGGTCGGACCGCGCGCCCCCGCGAATGCATTGTCACGCCGGCCCAAGAACCCCCCAAATGAGCCAATGCGGCCAAGCCCAAGCCTTAGTCCACAACTCTCGTAACGAGGTCGAAAAACTAATACTATTCCCAAAGTCTGCGAAATGGGAAGCTCCCTGTCCAGATCCGAATTTGAGCACGAGCGCGCTTCTTTGATTTTTCAAGCTTTCACATTCTCCGCAGCTCTCTCTTCGTTTTGATCTTCGCTGCATCGAAATTTTTCAGGCGCAAACTCTTAATATTACAGCTTACAGGGCCAACCTCTTGGGGAGCGTGTCTTTTAACTTTTCCAGCATCTTGAAAGCTTAACTCGCAATCCGATCTGGACATCACTGGACATTAAGGCCGTCTTTCAACATGAGAAGCAGCATTCGAAGCTCATGTTGTTAAAGTTTTTTCGTGAGTTGACTATAGCTTCTGTTTCAGGTAACCAATGCGGTGATGGCTTGTATAAAACGGACCAGGACGACAAGTTGCGATCTTTCCTGGTACTGCTATGATCCACCGCTCTCCATACTCTGGTTCCCATCGAAAACTAGTACTGGCGCTTGATGTTGGAACGACGTTCAGCGGGGTATCATATTGGTATGTTTGAAATTTCAAGGCAATTAGACAACTGCTGATAAGTTTTCAGTATCCTTGACCCAGGCCAGGTCCCCGAAATCAAAGGCGTTAATAGGCAAGTTGCACATATCGTCCTCGTTCCATTTCTTCAAATTCTCCACTGGGGAGATTCCCCGCCCAAGAACATGTCGGTGGGGACTGCAAGATCCCTACTATTATATATTATGACCAGCACGGTGTTGCCTGTGCCATTGGCGCTGAGGCAGTCAAGGAAGGCCTCCAGGCCACGGTTGAAAGCGAAGGCTGGACCAAGGCTGAATGGCAAGCACATTTTTCAACTCGCCCACTCTCCGCTATCTAAACCTTTTCCGTTTGCAGGTTCAAGCTGCACTTAAGACCCGCCTCTAGCGTCGGTACTGATGTAACACAGAAGATCCCCCCGTTACCTCCAAACAAGACTATCAGCGATATCTTTGCGGACTTCCTGCGGTACTTGTACATATGCGCTCAAACATATATACAGGAGTCGCACGCGAAGGGCGCCCAACTGTGGGCTTCATTCCAGAACCGCATCGAATTTGTTTTGACGCACCCAAACGGCTGGGAGGGCGCACAGCAAGCCCAGATGCGCAAAGCCAGGCCGCGCGCGTGTGCACTTCGTAACTGAGGGAGAGGCGAGCTTGGATTTCTGTATTCAAAATGGATTGACCTCGGAATCGATGAAAGTATGTCTTGTCCATTTGATCCTGTGAAAGGGGACAGTGAGTTGCTTATGCGGGGAATTTTAATAGAAAGGAGATGGCGTACTAGTTGTAGATGCTGGGGGAGGAACAATTGACATTAGCGCATATGGTCAGACGACCGAGATGACATTCCATGAGATCGCCGCCCCTCAATGTGGGTGTCTCCCTCCACAACTGAACAGCCATCTTGAATTCTGTACAGGCTTCTTTCAGGGCTCGATATTCGTAACCAATCACGCCCTCGCTTTTCTCAAGGGTATGCTCGTTCAATTTCTCGTTGCTACTGATGATGTGGGGAACAATGACAATCGACTCACAGTTCACCTGCAACATTCAAAGTTTGTTGCAGATGTAGACGATATCGTGGCGTGCTTTGACAAGACCACAAAGCTACGGTTCAGGAATTCTAGCGAACCAGCTTTCATCAAATTCGGAAGCAGGGGTGACAAGGACTGTGCGGTCGGCATTACCGCTGGGCAGCTGAAGCTTAAAGGGTAAGTCAGGTGTGAAATTGATTTTTTCAGTAGACCCGGTGTTTTGACACCACCCCTTTAGAACAGACGTTGCTAGATTCTTTGGGCCCCCAATTAGTTGTATTATACAGTCGATCCTTCAGCAGCGGGCCAGTGCATCCAAGCCAATTTCAGTAAGTTTTGACCTTGATCATCTCTTCTGTTGGTTGAGCTAAGTCCGATCTCACAGTCGGTGTTTTTGGTTGGTGGCTTTGCAGCGAGCGACTGGCTCAATGTACAGCTCAAGAACTCATTGAAACCCTTTGGTGTGGACTTGTGTCGCCCAGCTGTCAACTCGTGCGTGTCTGCTATCTGATTCTATGCATAGCTAACAACATAATTAGGAATAAAGCAGTTGCGGATGGAGGGGTTTCCTTTTACATCGATCATTTTGTGACGGCTCGTATCGCGAAGAATACGTATGGGGTGGAAATTAACATTTTATATGAACCCTCCGATCCGCAGCACGTTCACCGCAACTCCAAATGTCCTGCACAGGTCAACGCTAGAGGTGAACTCTGCCTAGACTCAGGTTTTAGCATTATCCTGCCCAAGGTAGCATGTCGTTACTGAAATGTTCTACCTTTCCAACTCATTGCTTGCATAGAACACCCGAATCTCAGAGACGAAGGAATTTCGGAGTTCTTATGAATATACTAGGAATCACTTTGAAGATCTTCCCGATTCTCTTTTCGAGGATATATTGTCCTACCGAGGGACTTCAGGTGACCCCCGATGGCTTGATGAGGGTGCTGGTGAGCCGTGGTCCTCCCTGTCCCTGGAGATTGATTTTAATGAATGAGAAATCTTATTCCAGAAATGTACTCTACGATATGTACGGTTATGGGTGATGTGCGAAAACTAAAGGCCAGCAAAAGGATCCCTCAAGTTGCCCCCAATGGCAACATGTATTTTTGCTTAGATTTTGATATCATCCTCAAGTTCGGCCTTACAGAAATGACGGCGGAGCTCCGTTGGAAGGAGAATGTATGTTATTTTTTCGTGGTTTTGATAATTCATAATGTTGACTATAATTCTCGAGCAGGGTAAACAAATGCGGTACGCAATTTTAGCCTTGTGGACTGCTCAAAGATCGACTAACTAAGTATGCCATCACTGTTCAGGTCGCCCGTGGAAATCATGTATGACTTATGACGAATGTCAATACTCATCTTATAGTTTTCGGCTGGCTTGTTATATATCGAGAGAATTCTAGCTTAACTGACGCAATGAATGCTATGAACCTGGCCGATCATATCCGTCAGCTTATTCCTGAGAATGTAGACTCTGGTTGATCAATTGTGTTCAATTTTCAAGTTATTTAATTTGCTTTAGATGGAGTCAGCTACACTTTCACATAGACTCGTTCCCACCCCCTCAACCAGTTATGGTATATTCTCATACCGATGCGAGTGGTAGAAAGCTTCCTATTTTGATTTCCGTTGAAAGAAGACCTCGGCCTCCGGCGAGTACGTGTACTAAGCTACTTGACCGAGTTCTCCAACTGCACGAGCCTCTTGTATCAATCATCAAAAACCCGCCAAAATCAGGATCCCTGAGTGTTTCAAGCCCCCTTATATTTTGACTCCGAGTTGAGACGCACTTTAGGCTTAATTGCAAACCCCACACTACTGCACAGCTAGACTCGACTAAAGTTCCACTCGAGGTTCACTCTTCTCTCAGAAATTAGCCAGCGACCATCTTTCCCGAAATCGCCAAGTCAAAAAGCCAACAGGCGATGAGGTCCAGTAAAACATTCACCCATAACGTAGCCCCAGCCGAGTATCGCGAGGACCAGTCACTAGGAAGAGATGACTCGCAGCTACGGATTGAGATAGAAAAGTTAGAGAAGCAGAACGAAACATTGAAGATGGTAAACAGGGACATGGAGGAAGAGCTTGCACGACTGCAAAAGGAGAGCAAGAATTTCCACAATGAAGTTTCGAGGTTGTACGCGGAGGCCGAGAAGCTGCGTCAACTTCACGTCGCATATTCCCAGGATGCACTGGCGCGAATGGAAAATTATTGTACGCACCTTCGACAGGAAATGGCATGTTTTAGGGAGGAAAACCAGCGCACCAGAAAATTGTTGGAGAACCGGACCACAGAGCTACAAAGCGTGCATCTCTTCATGGACCAGGCAGATTCGCTCTCAGGCGCCGATATCATCAGGATGGTGGATGCACTGAACGCCGAGATTCAACAGTACGCGGCACTTATGGCAGATTCTCTTGACCATTTGCAGGCCAACCTGGAGGAGTCCCTAACAACGGAAACGTTGAAGATTGCGCAATTTTGGGTGGGCGAGGATATTGCGCAGGTGTTACTTGAGCAAAGAGACCACAAACACTTCGACTCTAGTCTCGTGCAACTTGCCCTCCAAGTCTGCTTGGTACGAAGTTGTGAGGTTATCATCAACACTTGGGTTTTGAACGATGCCAATTCGGATGCAGCAGTGAAAGAGATTTACACACAAATCTACGAAGAAGGTATGTCTTGGAGATGGATTATGGCTGTATATGCACTAACTATAATGTCTGTCAGAGAAACAGGCAACGGCTGGGAGATGGCGGTCCATGATAGAGCGCCATGCGGGGGCAACAGAGGGTCTTACTGGATTTGAGTTGGTGGAAGGTATGGCGGCAGTCTTAACCCTCACCGACTGGGCCGGTCATAACTTGGAGGGTAGGCTTGATGAATTTCAAGACACACTCATCCTCGTCGGTACCCTAGCTCATAAGCTTCGAACTGCTCTAGGAGAAATAGCATCGATGGATCTTATCCCGCTGGTCTGTGAAAGTGGGTGCGAATTCGATCCAGAGACCATGGAGGATACGTACGCAAATGATAAAAGGTCAGGGCAAAGGAAGAAAGGCAGAGAACACGTTGCTGGATGCACGGGGTTGGGATTGAAGAGATGGGTAAAGGTTGAGAACAACGTCCAGTGCAGTATAATTTTGAAGCCGAAGGTGATTCTTTTTGAAGCATTAAAAGAGTAGGCCTTATTAGTATGCGTACACACAAATGGTAAGTTAGTATAATGAGTATGTGCGTATGGGTATACTACACACATTGTAACTGTCAACTTTTGTTCGTTGATCGAAACTCAAAGCCCAAATACGTGACCTATCACGGCCTATCTTGAGGTATGCCCGAGGCATCTGCCATCATTCCATGATTAGATGCAAATTAAGGGTCGAGGTATTCAAGGAAAACCTGTCCCAGGACTCACCCCAGCGTTGATACTCGAGTCCGTCCTGGCTGACAACAAATTTCTTTTCCTCTTCCCAATGTCTCACTGGAATCGATCATCGGGGTCGCATAAGAAAGGAGCAAGATGTCTCGGCGAAGCCTCAAATTAAGGATAGAATGTCTATCCCACCCAGCTTTTCCTTTCCTCCCTTCGAGTCGTCGCTTCGCTTCACAGGAAAGCATTGATATCGTTCACAGTCATTCAAGGCCCGGGTAACGTAGTCACTCAAGACTCAGAACTGCTGGCCTGGGATGGATTCACAGTATCGATGGGACTTCGGTTGGCTCAGCGGTTGGAGAGCCGCAAATTACAAAAGCAACGATGCGCTTTCTTCCTACAACACAACCAATTTGAGCATTGGCGAGAATCAGGGCATCAATAGAAACCAGCCAAGGCATAGAGATGACTCAGAGCTACGGGCCACAATAGAAAGGTTGGAGAGGGAAAATCGGACGATGAAGAAGGAGATTAGGGAGATAAGAAGAGAGAGAGATTCAGTGAAGAGGGAGAAAGGTGTTGTAAAGAGGGAGAGTATTTTGATGAACAGGCAACTTGCAAACTTGCAAAAGAAGAACACGGATGTCCAGAACGAAGCTCTGAGACTGCGTATGGAGGCTAAGGATCTGCGTTAATACATCGTGGAATTCCGGGAGACATGCACACAGTGCTACACCTATTGCGACCGCTTGAAGGAAGAGTTGGAATCGGTCAAAGGCCAGTGCCGGCAGGCGGAGACACAGCATGATCTCGCTCGCGAATCGTTGAAAGAGCGAACGTCGGAGTTGCAGAGCGCGCAACTGTTCCTGAACCAGGCAGATTCTTTGTCGGGTGCCGATATCATCGGGATGGTAAATGCACTGAACGCAGAGATCTTACAAGGCGCGGCGCTCATGGCCCATTCTTTTGACTCCATGCGGGGTGGGCTAGTCCCGACAGCGGAGGCGATCACGCAGACAACATTGTCGGTGGGGGAAGATCTCGCACAGGTATTATCTGAGCAACGGGACCAGATACACTTCGATTCCACTCTCGTACAGCTTGCATTACAGGTTTGCCTAGTGCGTTGTTGCAAGAGGATCGTTGAGACATGGGCTCTCAAGGACGATCGGGCTGTCAAAAGGATCTATGAGCAAATTTACAAAGGAGGGTAGTAAAAACATTGAATCATCAATATTCGCTCACGGAAGTACTTTGTCGTCTTTCAGCGAAACAGGCAGTAGCCGGGAGATGGCGGTCGATGTCACCGTGACAACGTTACGGAGGCCTGCCGACGGATGTTCCTACTAAATGGATTACCCGGCTCATCGCGAAAGTCCTGCTCCTTGCGGGCTGGGCTGGAGACCCCAAGGCCCTGCCTGACGAATTTCAAGACACGCTCGCCGTCATCAGCACTTCAGCCTAACAGCTTTGTACTGCCCTTGGGGAGATCACGTCGATGGATCTTATCGTATCGGGCTGCGAAAGCGACTGTAAATTCGATCCGGACACCATGGAGGACACGTATACAGGGGAGAAGAGGTTGTTAGAATGGAATGATACTGGGAAGCGCGTTGCTGGGTGTACGGAGTTGGGATTGCTTAGCCAGAAAAAGGTTGAGAGCGATTTTCAGCGCAGTATACTTTTGAAGCCAAAGGTGGTGCTTTCTTTGGCGTTGACAGACTAGTTATAGAGGAAATACAGATGATGGTGCTTGATACATAGTGTATGCGATCAGAAGTTATACATAATTCCATCCACACTCTTTGTAAATACACCAACCACACACGCGTTTGAGGCCATCCCAATATCCCTTGAAGTTTGACTCTGCCTCCGACTGACTGGCCAGAGGACCCGCAGCTTCAGCATTCTCAACGATTGTGCTGATCTTGGATACATATTACGTTCTTCTCCAAGGAGGCCATGCCCATGGCTTCAAGCTTTTCAGATTTACCGATGCCCCACAGATGGCTACTCGATGCTCGCGGAGGTTGAATACTTTCTAAGCACTGCTGGCTGGTAGGTTTGTAACACGGTTGGTAAACTCTGGCCCCGCTCATCCCATTCACTTCAGAGGTATTCGTCCCAGCATCGCCTGCCGTCTGGTTTTACTCTGCCTGGAGTCGTGGCTTTGGTTACCTCAACTTCTGTGCAGTTGGGATCCAGATATTTGTCCCGCTGAACCCTGCGAAGGGCTTCCCTGGTGGACTCGCGCGGATCGACACCCTGCTCCACTCCACTATGGTCAGATTTTCCAACACGCTAGGCTTCTTTGGAGCTTTCCTATTCTACGCCGTCTGTGCCACCATAGAAGCGCTCTTCCTGGCCCATCTCTTCGCCCAGATCATGCAGTATGTGGGACCTACGACCTCGAGAACCCGCTGAACCAGATAACACTGGACATATTGGAGGGAGAGGAGCAAGGTTTAGGGTTACGCAGGACAGGCGAGCGCGTGGTGTGGGATGTGTGGAGATACAGGTAGAGGTCAATAGCGCGGGTGGTTGTGCTTTTCGTTTGGTTGGATCTGGAATACTTCACGCCTTCTTTCAAGTTACGATCGTGTCGCGAAAATCGAGGTTTTGTGGGATCCAGGTCATGGTCTTTCCATGTGCTACAAATACACATATGAAGGCTTTCAACTGAAACACACAAGGCTCAGGTTTAAGGTTAGGTAAGGGGTCTGGGATTGAGAGTTTAGGGGACCCTTTTATTCCAAGGACTTCGATAGCGACGAGCTAAAACTTCTCTTCATGCCATCATGACGCCTCAAACTCGCTTGCCGTATGCTGGTTCTCATCGGAAATTGGTATTGGCATTCGATGTTGGAACAACGTTCAGCGGGGTATCATACAGGTACTACTACCGATTGCCGAGGATTTCGACGGCTTACTGATAAATTTACAGTATCCTTGAGCCAGGCCAGGTCCCCGAAATCAAAGGAGTCAATAGGCAAGTGAGACGTGGGGTTCTGCTGAGAGTTCTTTTAACATTGATTCAAAACGTCTCCTGCAGATTCCCTGCCCAAGAACATGTTGGTGGGGATTCAAAAATACCGACGATAATATACTATGACAAGAACGGGAATGTTGCTGCTGTCGGCGCCGAGGCACTCTCGATAACATGTCCGCAGACAAAGGCTGGACCAAAGCGGAATGGAAATTGCTCTCCTATTTACACGCACTGTGATCCAATCTAAGTTGTTTCTCTTTCACAGGTTCAAGCTTTACTTGCGCACCGCATCTCGCACGGATACAACACAGAATATCCCCCCGTTACCCCCCAACAAGACTGCTCTGGATGTTTCGCGGACTTCCTACATTACCCTTATCAGTGTGCCCAGACGTACATACAAGAATCGCACGTCAAAGGCCCCGAGTTCGTGCTGACGCACCCAAATGGCTGGGAGGGCGCACAGCAGGGTTTGATGCGGGATGCTGCCATTCGTGCAGGCCTTGTATCAAATGACAGAGCAGGGCGCACGCGCGTGCACTTCGTGACAGGGAGAGGCAAGCCTGCATTTCTGTATTCAAAGCGGGCTAACCACCGAGGCGATGAAGGTAAGTATCAGTCGCCTTGTAGAATAGAGATTGTGAGTTACTAACGTGGCGTTTTTATAGCAAGGAAGTGGCGTACTGATCATAGACGCTGGGGGAGGAACGATCAACATCAGCACATATGGCCAGATGATGGAGTCGACTTTTCACGAGATCGCTGCAGCACAATGTCATTATCTCCTGTTTTTGATCGACGATCTATTTGACATTTTGTAAAGGCTACTTCCAGGGCTCCATCTTCGTCAAGAGTCATGCTCGGGCTTTCTTAGAGGGTGCGTTTCATCGATACCCTTCGGATAAGCAGTGAGCTGATAGGATCCGACTGTATAGGTCATTTGAAAGACTCCAAGTTCCTCGAAGGCATTGATGGAATTACGGCATGCTTTGACAAGACCACGAAGTTACGGTTCAGAAATTCTGACCAGCCCGCATTTGTAAAGTTCGGGGGTAGGAGCAACAATGACTCTGCAGTTGGCATCACCGCCGGGCAGCTCAGGCTTCAAGGGTAAGTATTTTGGCTTTAAAATCAAATTTCTCCTGATCAAGTTTTGTTGACAGAATCAACATAGCTAACTTCTTCCAGCTGTCAATCGGCTGCATCAAAGAGTCGATACTCCAACAACGCGCCAGCGCATCAAAGTCGATCTCGGCGAGTGTTCATTCAAGCTATGTAGGTCTTCGTATTTGACTCAAAGTTGGTGCTATAGTCGGTGTCTTTGGTTGGAGGCTTTGCGGCGAACGACTGGCTTTATACTCAGCTGCAGAGCTCATTAGAGGTATCGGGTATCGGGCTTTGCCGTCCAGCTTTTAACTCGTGAGTACTTGTTTCCACGATATACCATGGTTCGCGGAGAAGCTAATATTTGACTAGGAACGAAGCAGTCGCAGGCGGAGGGGTTTCTTTTTATATTGATCATTATGTGAAAGGTCGTGCCACCAAGTATGAGTATGGGGTAAAGTGCAATATGCCGTATGACCCTTCAGATTCGCAGCATTTTCGCCGCAACGCCAAGAAGCCCGCTTACATGAACGGTCGGGATGAGCCCATTCTCTCTAAAGCATTGAGCATTATTGTAGAAAAGGTAGGGTGGGCTAATATTGCCCGTGTAGAACACCCAAGTCTCAGAGACGAAAGAGTTCCGGGCACAATATCATTACCATAAAAAGCTATTTGAAAATCTTCCTGACCTAGGGCCAAGAAGTCCGGTATGCAAGTTTTGCATATTACTACTACCCCAGCCTCCTACCCAGGCCCAACTTCGTGGTTGAAGGATAAATCACAGTAGTTTACACAGTGCTAAGTCAAGTGTCCAAATTAGGGAGATTTTCCGACAATACACCGAGAACTTTATTTCCTTCAACCGCTCCGTAGGGCCTGGCACAAAACATCTACAAGCAAGAGGTCTCGCCGATTCAGATCTTGGACACAGTTCTATCACGGCCAACTCTGTTGTTTAAACGAACAAAGTCATTTTTGGTAAGTATGATGCAATCATCCAATCTGGCGCGTTGAAGTACTTAGGCGCAACTCCAGAATGCATAAAAGAATACCATCTGAGCAACACACACATACTTATATTCTAGTCGTTTTAGCAGTTTTAAATGAGAAAGAAAGTGGTGGAACAGTATGGTACTGGTGTGAAATTATCATTGGTGAGTTCAGAGGAAAAGATCGATCCAGGTCAAGGTCTAGTCAGTATTAAGCAGTCAGTAATTGAGCGTGCTGTACTATTTAGTCCTCATTGAGTCCTTAGAATGTTGCTGGAGACTGCTGGGACGGCAAGTGGCGACTCACCGGTGCTCGCTTCAGACTCACTTGCTAAGCCATCACTCCCCATTTGGGGGGGGTATTTTCGCACGGTTTAATCAGTGTAGGCAATCTGCATCGGCAAGTCCTCTTGTCTACAAGTAACCCCAGCCACAGTGATGATGGTCACATCGGAATCGGATTTGAGTTTGCCGTGATGCCAGGACGGAGCCAAACATTTGCCCAAGTGCAGCACGATCAAAGCGTGATTCATCTTCTGCGTAGCACTTACAATGAATGCCAATTCATTTGTAGCCATTGCAAACTGCTTCTCTGCACAAAGTGCAACTCTCACCAGTTTTCTTCTTTATCTCCTGTCAAACCAAGATCTTGCTAGTCATCCACTATTGTCTGATATACTACGCATACACACTGGAAAAATTATATCGGCTCTACATCAATCCCTTCACCCCAACCCATCCTCACTCTCCGATCATGAATATAAAATTGTGAAAGATAAACTTCGCAATGAGGTTCAGAAACTCATCTTAGAAGGAGAAGGATTGGCAATTTAATGCAGCTGGTACGGCGGCCCAGAGGATCCATGATTTCCAATTGGATGTCATGGCAAAGCAGATGAAGGATATTGCTCCATCTCTCTGGAGTATTCTTGGTACCCTTCTTTCAGCAACAAAGAAGAGTGATTGTGATGAGAGTGAAGATGAAACTCAGGACACCCATGAAGATTCAATTTATTGGGAGCAGGTCGATACTCTCAATCTTGAGGGGATCATTAGCTCAATTTCGGAGGATAAATATTCACGAGATAAAAGGATCTCTGCATGCCACAAGGCTATCCTCATAATTGTGAACCTCTATAATTTTTAGATCTAGCGTGCCACAATTGACTGATTTCTGACAGAAGCGAGTTGTCATACGAAAATTTTCTGCCATTGCAGTGTCTGCACCAATGAAAATAGCCTTGAAGCCTGCCTTCTTGAGAGAATTGATGTTTTGCTTATGTTAGCATCTTTCCCATGCCTGTCCCTGCTATAGATACAACACAAGCGTTTAGACCCGTGCTACGCTACGGCAAGACACAGGTCTAGGCCGCCTGCGGCGGCGGTTGGAAGACATCAATA